>BQNB010030168.1:0-55114 GCA_026074375.1 Tanacetum coccineum
TGTCTTTTGAAAACTTAATTATGCTTCCGCAACGTTTTAAATTTCATTTCAAATCTTGTAAGAATTATCCATTTTTAATAAGTACAACGAGTTATGATCTTCAAAACGTCCATTAGTGGTCGTTCTTTGTACTTTGTGTGATGTACATTATGACGTCACGCCCCCGGACACGTATTCCATCCAGGCCCCGTTTGGGGGTGTGACAAAACTGACAAAACAACACGAACACACCTCAAAATTTTCTATATAGGAGTTATTTCTTTTTTCTTGAAAAACTAAGGTTTTACACAATGTCTTAAAATATGGTTTGACCGGACCTTTTCGGACGCTAATTTTAAAAAAGTGGATATGTAACTAAGAATTCGGTGTGATTATCCAGTTGGTAATTTTTATTTATAGAGTGAGTGTAGCGGCGGGATGTCGAAAGGGAGAATGTTTGGCACTCGTTCACATCATCAGATCCTCATGTTACGGTGATGTGTATGTCTGCAATACCATGTGTTAAAAGTTCTAATCCTTGTTATTAGGATTTCACATCTGCACGTAAGGTTTGTTCCTACTAGTCTATTCTTAAATATATTAAGTAAAATGTTTTGAGTTAAAGTTAGTTGTATATAGTTGAAAGTCGAGCGCATTGTTAAAACATTTTATAGTATGTTCTCTGTAAATTAAGATAGGCTTCTTGAATTTGTTATCGTATTAGGTGTACATGTATGTTTTTGATGAATTTATATATCCAGGTTCGTGAACTAGAAAAAAAGTGGAGGAGCAACAAGTAAAGCATGAACGTCGTGACCAGGCTTTAAGAACAAAATTTAAAGGTTGTGACATGAATTTAAAGACCCGATTGGAAGAGTATCAAGAAGTTTCAAAAAGTGTTGATCCCAAACCTAGATCGATTCCTTAGGTTGACTAAGGTTAAATTACCTTGGATAAATCCAAAATAACTTGTTGTAGAAACTTTGTATGTATATTAAAGTATATGAGGAATCTACACCTTAATACCTAGAAGTATTATGAAAAAAACAGTAATCTTGAACAAACAAAGATATAACCAAACGCTCCAATATTATTAGATCAATAATACGAGTACTCTTCACTTAATACTAGGGTTTACAACCTTGAAGCTTTTCTTAATCAACTTTGACAACTATGAAGACTTATGTGCAAAACTGATATCCCAACTAATTCCCTAGAGCCTCATTTTATAGACTTAAGGAGTCCTAGTCGCCTTACAATACATTCCTAAGATATCTTAATCTTTTCTAAACATAAACGTAATCTTTTAAATGAATACATTATGTATAGCTTGTACATAAATATCTCAATACTTATCTTCACAAGTATTCTTGTTCTTCAAACAATCTTTATCTCTTTAATTCGTCTTTATCCTCTTGACAGTAGAAAGTCTTCAAGCAGTTGTAATCTTTTCACCAGCAGCACTAATAAACATAAGCAGTAGTAATATCAGTACTAGCAGTACTAATATATACTCATAGTAGTAACTTGTACTAGCAGTCTTAACATTTACTACTAGCAGCACTAACTACTTAGCTTATATTTTAGTCTTCAACACTGAGCAGTCTTAACTTCAACTAACAGCAGTAACTTTATGCTATCAGTACTAAATTATACTAACAGTAGTAACTAGCAGTGGTAACATTATACTACCACTACTAACCACTTAGCATAATTTCCATTATGTACCTGAACAGTAGTAACTTCTAAGAATTCATGAAGTCTTTTAAGTCCTAACAATCATCCCCTAAACTTGATGTTCATCTTCTGAATCTTCTGAATCTTCATGCTTTTCTTTAAAAGTGTTCATCATACTTAGGAAGATGCATTCAAACCTTTCATTGACCTTTTTATTGCTTGACCATAAGCTTTAGTAGCTGATAGCACATCTCATTTTGATGATCAGTTTGAAGTTTCTTGTTTAGCATATTGGTGATGGTTATTGGTGTGAGGGGATATCTCTTTTCAACCAATATAAAAATGTGAACATTATCAAACCTTACAAAGTGAACTCCAGATGAATCAATCAACTTCCAAAGGGTCACCCTGTATCCTTGTAAAATTCTCCATACATCACTTCTTTTGTCTGGTTCAAGCATGACTTTCAAATCTCCCCACAACACTCTTTCAAATTCATCTTCAGGCCTTATATCACTATACTTTGTCTTCACTATCCTCCAAAGAGCCTCCAAGTCTTCCCTGTCTATTCCTTCTAGCATCCTTATCATTGAAGAGTATCTCTTGGAACTTCCATATGCTCTTATCAACTGATAATGTACCAATATACCTTTTTTATGAAGCTTGTAATCAATAATCACTGGTAATTTGGTAGCAAGTGGAATAGCATCAATTGCTATATCTTTATCCTTTTTAATCACCAAATGCTTCATTAGCTCACCTTCATCATCTTCTTCAACTTCTTTAACTTCATCTGACTCTTTGTCTTCCTCCATTCTTTATTTCTTTGAGGATTCTTGTTGTTGCTCTTTTCCTTCCAAGCATCTTCTTTCTGCTGCTTTTAGCTGTCTCCTCACTACCTTCTACCTTCTTTTCTTTTCTTTCCTGTACCTCAGAACCCATAGCCACAAAGGTATTTACCCTCTTCATTTCCTTGTCAAACAACTTTTAAATTTCATCAAAACTCTTTCCATTCAGCTGTTTGTATTTGTATCCACCCATGTGCTTAAGATAGGTATACATTTGAGTTCTCTTTTGTGCCTTGGTAGGAGGTCTGTTTCTCTTTTCTTGTGCTCTGAGTGCAGCAAAATGTTTTCTTTTCTCCATTAGTTCCATAAATAGTTTTCCTTTTTCCTCATTTGTCAACTCCTCTCTTTCTTTTGATTGGAGTCTCTCAGCCAGCAATCTATCAACCTCCATAATAGCTTGTGTATTTTCCCATGACTCAATCAATGCTATGTTAGCTTCTTCTTCTTGTTTCCTTGCTAGCTTTTGTTCTTCTATTAATTCAGCATCCAACTTAGCTTGAATATCTCTTGCAATTTGTTCATCAAAAGCAATTTGATCTTTTCTTTTTAAAAGAACTTCTGGCTCAATCATAACACCTTTTCCTTTGTCTTTAGAAATTAAAGGTTGTGCCTCTTATGGAACTCTAAACTCACTTAGCTCCTGTACTACTACCCCTTTAGCCTTGGGTCTTGTAGTTGTTGTTGTTGTAGCAGCAGTAGTAACAACTTTAGGCTTAGCTGCTTTGATCTGAATAAGTGTTTGAGCCAAAGTGATTTCCTCAATAGTTGTAAGAGCAGCACTATCTTCAACACTAGCAGTAGTAACTGCTTCACCAGCAGTACTATCATCAAGCTTAGTACTTTGTTCATCTTTCTCATCAATTTTGCTTCCACATGCATCTCATCAATATCCAAAACTCCAATATCAAACATCAATTCATCATCCTGTCTTTCTTGAGTTTCATCAACTAAAGTTACATCATCATCCTTATCAAGATCTGCAATACTCCTCCCCTATTTGGATGCATCTTCGGGAGCACCCAAACTCTCCTGATTTTCAGAGGACTCAACTCACCTAGACATACCAACTTTTTGAGTCTCTTCAAACCTGTAGGTCTTGACATTTTCTTCCTTTCCAACCTCTGTTCCTCTTCTTCAAAGCAGCAATCTCCTTTGCTTGAGCATCCTTTGCTTTTTCTAAATCAAGAACATGTGTTTGCAATCTGGTACATAAAACCATCAAATCAGTTAGTTGCATGCTATCCTCACCACTAGGTTGTGGATCATTGGAAGGTGTGGGTACACTTTCCTCATGCTCTATCTCATCTTAAGAAACCTCTGCCTCTATCTCTAAGTCTTATTAGATGGTTGTTTCTTTTTGGGTTTAAAGGATGTAGATGGTTGATCAAGAATGGGTATTTAAGTGGAATCAGTTAGATGACCTGAAGCCTCACCCACTTCTTCAGAAGGTTGAACCATCATAGTATCAAGTAAGGGTGTTATTCTCCTAGAAAAATCCTTTCCAGCTCTCTTCATGTTAGCAAAAACTTTCTTTGTGTGAAAGGGATTAACAAAAATCTTCTTATGAGTAGACATATCTCCAAGTTGTTGATTAATGAAAACTTGTAGAAAACGTGGATACATCAAGAATCTGACTCATCCATCTAAGTGTTTCACCATAGCATCAAAAATGTACTTAGACAGATTAAACTTCTGATTTGTTGCCAAACATATGATCAAAGAAGCCATTGAACAACTGAACTCATTCCATGCAGTGGATTTAGCACTTAGACATTGTGTAATAGTGTGAATGAAATACTTCCATTATGGAGAGAAAAAGGCTTTATAAAAAGTAAGCTTTTGAGAAGGCTTTTCAAACCCCATACATGCTAGTTCTTCAAAAATAGTAGCAGTTGGAAGACAATCAGTACCTTTTGCATAATCAAAGTGAAGATCTCTCCTAATGCTTGACCCCGTAACGATAACCCTCTTTTTATCAACTAGGTCTTGTAACTGACGCACTCCATTAACTGTTTGTACCTTGGCAGTTGCCCAAAATTATTCAATACAAGATGTGTAGATGATTGGATTGACTTTTAAAGCATAATGAACAGAACTTGCTTTCAAGAAATCAATTATCTCTGCAAACCCATCACTTTCTATAGGTTTTTCCAAGAATGCGACCACATTGTGTGTTTTAGCAAACTTAGGGTTTGACATAATGATGATGTTGATGATCAAAGATGAAAATTGAGTTAGGGTTTATGTTTAGAGAGTGTTTGAATGAATGAAATCGAATAAAGAAGTAAATGAAACCCTCAATCAAAGTATTTATAAAATCACCCTCAGTAGCAGGAACTTGAACTGGTAGCATTAACATATGCCTAATAGCATTAACTGAACCCAACATAAGCTTAGCAGCAGTAAAGTATACCAACAGTAAAAACTGTATGCTTAGCAGCATTAACTTCAATACACCAGTAATTAAAAATTTCTTTCCAAAAAGCAATTTTTATCATCAAATCTGATTCTCACAAGCTCTCTTTTTGTTTTTATGCTCACATTATCTCTCAATTCTTTTTGCTCACATAATCACTCATTTCTGTTTTTATGTACACATCTCTCTTTCTATTTTTAAGCTCACTTAATCTCTCATTTCTTTTGGCTTACCAAAACACTCTTTCTGTTTTATATGACAATTGTGTATAAAGTTCCATCAATTCTAATAGTTTCATACTGTCCTCCCCACTTCCAAGTGTGTAACCTCTTAAGAGAGGTGGATCATTGGACTATTTAGATGTAATCTCAAACCTAGTTTGAGCATTCACATCCCCCAATATGGTATCTTGGCACCTGGGACCACTACCTGAACCAATTCTCTAAGGAGTTAATTCATTAAGTGTTGCCATAGATTGGGTCTTATTTGATGTTACCACTGTCCTACTCTACTTCTAAGCTAGAAGTAGTAGTGACAACCCTTTCCATTCTGTCACCCAACTCCTTATCGACAGCCTCATCACCAACCTTTTTCAGGGGGACTACTAGACTGAGGTATCTTGGTGTCCCGACCTCTTTTGACATGCCTAGATGATTTTGACTCTTTTAACATACTTTTGATATAACATATCCTTCCATCCATAGTTGACTGCATATTGACATAATAGGCCTCCCCTCAAACAATGCTTCAAGAGATAAGAATTTGCTCAACAGTTGTAACTTTGGTTCCCATGTCATCTCAACAGCATTACCTTTTGCCTGGCAGTAGAAATTTTTTGCCTAACAGTATTAACTATGTCTTCAATAATTATACAACAACATGCCTCTATTCATTACAAGCATACTAGAAAAGACTAGATAGACATGTGAGAATTCATGAGGATCCATATTTATGCATAACCCATGAATAAAAGTTAAAAAATGTGATCCAAGATCATGAACTTTCTCTCAAACATTTATTCAAAGGTGAAGCACTCATCATCAGATATTCAATATGCTTTACCTGCAGATGTTAGTCCATAGCACAAAAATACAAGATCCAAAGTATTTTCTTATTGACAGCATTAAGTATGACTAATAGTTTTAACAAGTAGTCTTAAGTAAAACAAGCAGTTTTAATTATACTTAGCAGTACTAATGGAGAAGACTAACAGTATTAATCCTTTACAAAACTTTTACAAAACATAAAGAGATATAGACATTTAAGGATTAAGCATTCCAATACTTGAGACCAAGTACTAAAACCTTCCAGCATCAAAACCTTTTGTAAGAAGATCTGCAACATTATAATCAGTATGAATTTTAACCATTTGTATTAACCTTTTAGTATTGCAATCTCTTATAAAATGATGTCTAATCTCTATATGTTTTTTTTAGAATGTTGAACATGATTTTGAATAATGCAGATAGTACTGTTATTGTCAATATTAATGACAGTGTTCATGAAGTTGTACCCATAATCCAGCAATTGGTTTTGAATCCAGAGTACTTGTCCACAACAACTAGCAGCAGCCACATATTCAGCTTCAGTTGTAGAAGTGGCAACCACAGTTTGCTTCTTACACCTCAAGTAATCGACATGATTCCCAACAAACTGACAACCCACTCCATTGTAGACTTCCTATCTTGAGTTGCTTCTATAAGCATAGTCACATTAAGAGTAAGCAACCAGTTCAAATAAAGAATCCCTGGAATACCAAAGGCCTAAAGTTGGCTTGCCTTTCAAGTATCTAAAAATTCTCTTGACTGCTAAGAGATGTGATGTCTTTGGAGTAACTTGAAATCTGGTACATGCACATACTGCGAACATGATATCTGGTCTACATGCTGTGAGATACATCAAAGACTCAATCATTGATCTATAAAGATGTACATCAACATCATCAGCATCTCCATCCTTGACCAAAGGTTTTTCCAAATCAACAGGAGTTGAAGCAGACTTCACATCAGAGTAGTTGAATTTCTTCAAAATCTCAGCTACATATTTATCCTAACTGATAAATAATCCATCTTCCTTCTGTTGTACTTGTAATCCTAGAAATAAAGTAAGTTCTCCCATAGAACTCATCTGAAACTTACTATCATTGGATCGAGCGAGCCGCGCGAGCTCGATACACACTCCTTGTTTTATAGAGCCAAAGAGAGCGAGAGTGAGCGCGAGCTAAATAGACCGTACAAGCAAAAACTCTTTTTTTTTGCTTCATGGTAAATAATTCAGACTATCTTGCTCTTTTAAAACCCTTACCCCAACAATAGTTAGCCAAAATTTCATACCATGCTCTTGGTGCTTGATGCAAACCATAAAGTGCCTTGACCACCTTGTAAACTCTGTTTGGATGGTCAGGATCTTTAAATCCTGGTGGTTGAGTAACATAGACTTCTTCCTCAATGGTTCCATATAAAAGAAGCATAGGCCAAAAACAATCTTATTGCCTTAATTCTTGCCACATGAGCAAATACTTCTTCATAATCAATACCTTCTTCTTGTCTATGACCCTGTGCAACTAACCTTGCTTTGTTCCTAATCACAATGCCCCTTTCATCTTTCTTATTTCTGAAGACCCATTTTGTTCCAATGGCCCTCTTTCCACTAGGCAAATCCACAAGTATCCAAACCTGTTGAAGTTTGAATTGCAGAAGTTCTTCCTGCATTGCTTCCACCCAGGATGAATCAGATAGAGCTTTAGCAATGCTTGTTGGTTCAATCTGTGATAGGAAACAAGCATATAAACAAGTATTCAGGGTATCATGTGTTTTCTGTTCATATACATCACTGAGAAACCCTTGTTCAGAAGTAGGTTTTGTCATTCTTCTTGTCTGAACAGATGACTTCACATCACCAATCACATTATCAATTGGGTGATCTTTATGAATTCTTGTATTGGGAGTGGTTGGAACTGTATAGGAACTTGTGATGTTCCCCAAATCAACTTCTGGTTCATCTTCATCACTGAAGGACTCAATATGAGTGGCTTCAAGTGTAGAACTAACTCCCATGGTGAACATGTCTTCAGGGTTATCATGTTCATTTGAACTAGCAGTATTAACTGATGGGCCAACAACATTATGTTTAAGACTACAAGTATTAACATCAGGACTGGCAGTATTAACATGTTGCCCAGCAGCATTAACATCTTTAGCACTGCTATCATCTGCAAACCTTTCTTGTTCAGCATTCTCATTATTTGGACCATCTTCAACCTGCTTTTGAGCATCATCAGTAGTTTTTGGTTCACCATTATCAACATCCTTGGTAGGTGAATCAAAGTATGAAGTATCTTTCCAAATTGGCATCAAAATGCAATCTTGATTGTTTTCTTCTGATGTACCTGCAGAGTCATTAGAAATTGTACATGCAGTAACAGTAATTCTACCACCATATGCACCTCCTCCAAATGCAACATAACCTCCATCAAATTCCTTGAAATCTGAGAGATAAGTTATGTTCCCGGTCATGTTCCTTGAGCATCCACTGTCAACAAATCCTTTATCATCATGTTGTGGCTTACCCAACACATAAAGAATAAGGAAATTAGATTCCTTTGGGGACCCAAGCCATTACTGACTTGGATCTGCCTCGTGCATCAATGTAGTTGTGTCTTTTAAAAGCAAGTGATGCACCATTAGGTTTAGTAGCTCTCCAAACCCAATATGCTGAGGACTTTACAACATTTACCCCTTTTACCCTAACATCACTAACTGGTGTTGTATATGGCCTAGCAGTATTAACTACTTTAGGCCTAACAGTGTTAAGCTTTTGATGAAAATACTTGTTAGTTAATCCTGTTTTCTTATAAAAGGGCCTCTTAGCAGTTGATTGTACTTGTTTAGAAAAATGTGTCTTTGATTTAGCACTATGAACTGCAGATTTGGGGTAAGCAGTATTAACAGGCCTAACAGTATTAAGTGGTGTGAGGCCAGTTTTCAACAAAACTGCTTTTGGAGACATATTCCTATGTACACTAGGGTGTGTGGTTTTGGCATCCACCCTATTGTAATTATTTCTAGATACTATGCCTCTTCTTTGATGATTATCACAATTAATCTGCAAATGATTAAAACTTCCACATATAAAGCAAGCCTTGTTATACATCACAAAATCTTTTCCTAGTTGGTTGGACTTCTGTCCATTCCAATTCCTCTAATTACCCCTAGGAGATTGTGATCTATGCATTTCTGCATACCTAACTGACTTTTTAACTGGTTTATCATGATTTTTAGGTTTAGTAAACTCTACCTTTTTATTAACAGGAAAAATAGTTTCTTTATTAACATTAGGTGAAGACTCAACAAAGCTACTTGTGTCTTGTGATACTTGTTCTTCTACCAAATACTCAACAAAATTTTCTTTAGAATTATCTGATTTTTTATCAAAAACAACATTAGACACTTGCTCACTATTCTCAGGACCATAACCTTTAAACTCGTGCTCTTTGAACTCATCAAGACCAGAATAAGACAGATCAAGCTTTTTAGGTCTATTATAGATTAAAGGATGTGGTGGAGGAACTGCACTACACCCTAAACCCTTTTTGCTTTTGTCAGTAATCTGACTTCCTAACAACTGATCTAAGTCTTTTAAAGCCTTATCAAATTTCTCAATTTTAAAATCAATGCCAACTTTTTCTTGCTTAACTTTTTCAAACTCACTTTTAAGCATGTTTATTTCATAGTCTTTACAAGCTACTTCTCTTTTAAGAACTGCAACTTCTTCACTAAAAAAAACCTCATTCTTCCTATATGTGATTAGTTGAGCTTCTACTATTGCTAAACCTCTTTTATAAGTAGTTGCAGTAAATTCAGCTTGATTAAGCTTAACTATCAAATCATCACACTGTTTCTTAAGAGTTTCATAGTTTTTCAGACATGTTTTAGAGCAAGTTTTATCAGTGTATACCTCTGAGTCTGAAAATGCCATTAGAGCCATGTTTGTCTGAACTTGTTCTTCTGCCATGTCACTCCAATCAAAACCTACACTATCTATAGCCAACATTGCCTTTGAAGATTTGTTTTCATTGTTCCCTTGCTTCCTGGTGTTGTCTTGATTTCTAAACTAACCTTCCTTGCTTCTTGGTGCTCTACACTCCCTGGCAAAGTGTCCCAACTTATGATAGTTGTAACACTCTACCTTGGATTTATCATATCCAACAATATCATTAGCATTAATGAAAATCTTCTTGCATGTCATCTGATAGTACTTCTTTGCCCTCACACTTAGCAGAGAGAGCTGCCACTTCAAATCCATTGCTTCTAAATCATCTTCATGAATTTGCTTTAAGTCCTGGTGTAGAACATTAGAACCATTAGGATTTTCAACCATGAAAGCATACACTGTATTATCACTGACGCTAGCAGTACTAACTTGTGGGTTAACAGCATTAACATTAGGGCTAGCAGTACTAACTTGTGGACTAGCAGTGTTAGTATCATTAGTATTGCTAGTGCTTGGAGCAGTCATGAAGGCCAAGTTTTGAGCACCACTACTTGTACCAACAGATTTCTTTACCTTTTGTTTAACAATTTTGAAGTTGTTGTACAAATCATCTATGCTTATAGTCTCAACTTCAGGCTTATTCATCCACACAACTACATAAGTGTTCCACTCAGGGGGTAAGTTCTTAAAAAATTTGAGTTTAAGTCTTCTTGGGCAATGATCACACCCAAAATAGCAAGCCTACTGACTATCTTCTGAAGCCTATTGAAAATAGAGTCAAGAGACTCTGCACTTGTTGCACCGAAATTCTTATACTGTTGCTTCAAAAGTGTTTTCTGAGTTTTCTTTGTAACTGCATTACCTCTAAATCTTGTTTCTATGGCAGCAAACATTGATTTATCATCTGGATACTGACTGAATGTAAGTTGATGTTCATTAGGAAGAGCCATGAGTAGCAAACCCCTAGCCTTCACATCATTCTTTTTATTTGTCTTCTCTTCAGCAGTTACAGGTATAGACATCTTTGTAACTGATGTACCATTCTCCTGTGTTGTTTGTGGTACTGACACCCATGAATCACCATATTCTATCACCTCCCAGAGTGCATAGTCTTGGATCTAGAAGTACTGCTTAATCCTTATAACCCACATCTCATACTCACCCAGTTTGAGTATGGGAAGCTTTGCAATAGGACCACTATTTGTAGATTCAAGCTCCATATATTCTAGATTAAAGTTTCTCAAAGCAAAGCTCTGATACCATTTGTTAATCCCAAACCTAGATCGATTCCTTAGGTTGACTAAGGTTAAATTACCTGGGATAAATCCAAAATAACTTGTTGTAGAAACTTTGTATGTATATTAAAGTGTATGCGGAATCTACACCTTAATACCTACAAGTATTATGAATAAAACAGTAATCTTGAACAAACAAAGATATAACCAAACGCTCCAATATTATTAGATCAATAATACGAGTACTCTTCACTTAGTACTAGGGTTTACAACCTTGAAGCTTTTCTTAATCGACTTTGACAACTATGAAGACTTATTTGCAAAACTGATATCCCAACTAATGCCCTAGAGCCCCATTTTATAGACTTAAAGAGTCCTAGTCGGCTTACAATACATTCTTAAGATATCTTAATCTTTTCTAAACATAAACGTAATCTTTTAAATAAATACATTATGTATATCTTGTACATAAATATCTCAATACTTATCTTCACAAGTATTCTTGTTCTCTAAACAATCTTTGACTCTTTAATTCTTCTTTATCCTCTTGACAGTAGAAAGTCTTCAAGCAGTTGTAATCAGCAGTTGTAATCTTTTCACCAGCAGCACTAATAAACATAAGCAGTAGTAATATCAGTACTAGCAGTACTAATATATACTCACAGTAGTAACTTGTACTAGCAATCTTAACATTTACTACTAGCAGCACTAACTACATAGCTTATATTTTAGTCTTCAACACTGAGCAGTCTTAACTTCAACTAACAGTAGTAACTTTATGCTATCAGTACTAAATTATACTAACAGTAGTAACTAGCAGTGGTAACATTATACTACCAGTACTAACCACTTAGCATAATTTCCATTATGTACCTGAGCAGTAGCAACTTCTAAGAATCCATGAAGTTTTTTAAGTCCTAACAAAAAGTTTCAAAAAGTGAAAGGAACAAAGTATAGCAAGCGAAGCTTGAAGAGTTTGAAGATATTGTGTGTGCAAGCTTACCATCTCCCCCTCCCTCCTAAGTGATATTGTTTTGACAAATGCTACATTTTAGTATTTGTATTTGGATTTCGGATATTATCCCTTTACATATTTTGTTATTTTGAACATGTAATTCGAATGTTGGATTGGTATGTAGATCTGCGGTTTTTGCAAAATGACGTGAATCCGTTAGGTTCCATTTGGATATCAAAATGACAATTCTAGTAGCGAATAGCCGAAAAAAACATCGACACATTATTGATAAGTTAGTGACTCCACACTGAATCTGATTGAGACGGTATTATGTCACTAATTTGTGGATAATCTTAGTCGGTATGTGTCGGTATTTATTGACAGTTGTCCGTTATTGATAAGCTTCGTAAAATATGACAGCAAAGTGTCGATAATATTTGTCAGTCCTTTTTTTTGTAACCATGGTTTTCGACACATCGCCTGACTAATCAACGAGGTTTGAACCCGCCGCCACTCAAGGTAAAGCCCTCCCTTTTTAAGAGGTTGACGTGGCCACTTCAAGGTTGTTTGCACCTAACAAGAATTGAACTTGAGACCTTACACATTTTAGAGTGATAGTCACAAATTCTTTTGTCACTAGGCCACCCTTGAGTGGTTATATTTGCCAGTCTTTTACGTCACTAAAAGTCGGTAATTTCCCATAGACTACCGCTGAACAATTTCATTAGAAATATTTGTCATTTGGCAGTAGATTTCATCGGTAACATTCACCAAAGACAATATCACCCGCGAAGATTTTCGGTTGATGATTTGTTGGTAACGGCCATTACTGACTGATTACATACAGATTTTATTGTCGGTGTATCTTGTTATTCTAGTAGTGTATGTTGAATTGTTTGAGTTTTAAATTGTTTTTCTATCAAAGAATCAAAGTGTGACAGATGTCTCACATCCTTCACTAGGGGAATGGAGTTGTAAAATTCTTCAAATGAAACTTCATAAGCGCATGTTAAAAAGCCGAACCAACAGATCTAAGATTGAAACACTAGTTCTTACTCGTCTAAAAAAAGTCTGTAAGATATTGTTTTAGCAAAACGATGCAATCTTCCTCTAAGGCCGAAAAAACCTGTTAATACAAATAATGCCTAAAAACATTATTTATATTTTTTGACCTCTCAACGTTTTGATAATAACAAAATGTAAAAACGTTTACAATAAAAATAAACGTTTACAAATTATTAAATGTAAAATTTCATTGCTAAGATTAGTGATCACTTAAGGTATGGACAAACAAAATAATTAAGCATGATTAGTGATTCTTAATTTTAACTATACTTATATATATAGTAATAATTGCTTAATACATATATATATAATATAATCAAAATATCAATTAAGAAGAGAGTGTAAGTATTCCGTAAGGTTTTTAAAAAGGAAAATTGCTTTTAACCAAAGCAAAATCCAAAACCTTCCCGGGTCATTTCCCGACGAGGCGTGAATTAAAAATCGAAGTTAAGTTCATGATCGCGTGTTTGAATAATCAATTTTTGATTTGGGATTCTATTTTTACAAATATAAATGCAAAAACAAGTAAAGGCAAACCTAAAACGAAAGCAATTAAAACAAAAACACGAAAAACAATAACGGGATCAAAACTCGTTCTTTAAAAACATAAACTCTACAAATTTAACCCTAAAAATGAAAATTTAATTTTTAACAGTCCTAAATTATTAATAAAAAATGTAGAAAAAAGAATTACTCCATCCGTCTCATATTAAATGTCCACTTTGACTTTTTAAAGTCTTTCTTTTCTAACTTTGATCTTAAATATTTTTGTTTGTGTCATGAAATACTTGATGCAAAATATATAAGTAGATTGGGTTTTAAATGTATTATTCATTGATATAAATTTCATCAAGTATTACATAACACAAATAAATATATTTAAGGTCAAAGTTATATAAGAATGACTGTAAAAGTCAAATGTGGACATTTAATATGGGACAGAGGGAGTATATTTTTCTGACTTTTATTTTATTTATTATGAATTAAAAACAGTTTTAATATAAAAAAATAATTAAAAATACTAAACTAATTTGGAAAAATCTAAAAAAAATTAGGAAAAGTACTTTGAGGTAAGCTAATCTTAAGAAAAATAAAATGGGGTAAACAGCTTATGGAAATAAGCTGTTAATAAGATAGAAAGGGCTGATAGCTTTATAAGGCAAAAAGGTGTTAAGTATTAAATTATGCAATGTTATAAACGAAAAAGACCCCAAGGCGGTTAGTGAGTGTGTGGTGTGTTAAGGTGTATGCTATGAGAAGGGAGGTCACATGGTCGACCCCTGTCGCTTCCCTTTTGGAAAAATTATTTTTTTTAATTTTCTTTTTAACAGAACTTAAAAATAAGCTATAAAATATAAGTTTGTTAAAATATAAGAACTTTTAACAGAACTTAAAGTTTGTTAAGCTTTTAAGCTTTAACTTAACAAGTCTAAAAGACCCTATTAGCTAAGACAACTTCTAAATAAGCTAAATATACCTAATACTATACTCAAATAAGCAAAAAAGACCAAAAATAAGCTGACATTATGAGCTAAAAGCACTTAAGGGCAATAAGACAGTTTGAACTTAAAAGCTAAAATTGTTTTGGCTTATTGGACTCATTAAGCAAAAGAAAAGCAAATAAGCTGAAAACAAATCCTATCCTATACCTAATAAGCACTTAGGAACACAAATAAGCAATTAAAATAAGCTAGAAAGGACTTAAAAGCATTAAGACAGAATGCACTTAAAGACAGACTATGCAGGCTAACAAGCTACTTTTAAGCTAATTTTTAAAGGCCATAAGCTAACCTTATGGCTTAATGACCTAAATGGAAAGCAAATTTATACTATAAGCTACAAGAATCAGCAAAGAATAAGCAGTTTGAAACACTTATAAGCTATGAAAAAGGCTAAAGAAAAAGCTACTTGAACTATATTTTTGGTTTTAATCAAGTTTTACACAAGACTAAAAGCAAATTGCAGGCCTACTTTTAAGCTATAAAAATAAGTTCAAAATACAAAATAAGCTAAAACAGATCAAATATGGACTACAAACTACTTATGCAAGAAATTTCAAATTCTAAAATTAACATTAACTAAGCTAAATTTGTAATTGAAAAATGGCTTTTTTAAAATTTTAACAACTGAAAAATGCTTTGACAGATTTTGGTATCAAAACCACAAGACTAAAGTGCAATTGACCAACTCTTGTCTACTGAATTTTGAGACCAAATAAAGCATAAACATGTCCTTCAAACATCCTTTAAGCAAAAATCACTGAACAAACAGTTTGAACAGATTTCAAAAACACAGATTCAAGGAACATATACAAGACACCTTAAAACTTGATTTTTCACTTTAAAAACTTTTAAAACAGATTAACTCAACTTAAAAGGGCTTGTTAAAGATGGCTTAGTGACCCAAACAGTTTTAAAACTTATCTTGACCCATTTTGCCTCTTAACCTAAACACTCCTTTAAGCATTCCAAATCCATTTTTAAACTGATTTTTTAATGATTTAAGCTAAGTTTATTAAAAACAGATAACAAACAATCAATATTAAGCAATATTAAGAAATTTACAACAGAAGAAAAGCACTTTTGAATCAGCAAACTCAATAAGCAATATTAAGCTATAACTAACAGTTTTAACTCAAAACATGAACCAAGAAAATTTAAACTAAAAGAAAGCACAAATAAGCAACAAACATTAATAACAAGCATAAATAAGAAATAATAAATAGTAAAATAAGCAATGGAATAAGCCAACAGTAAATAAGCTAAAAAACTTGAGAAATGAAAACTTACAAAACCCTTTGCTTAAACAAGGGATTAAAGTGGCTCTTAGAGCTTATCTACAAAAGCTCCAGCTTGTTTTAAACCAGCTGGTAAGTCCATAAGCCCATCCCTTTTTGGCTTATCATCCAACATTTTAGCTTTGGTATTTTTGGGGTGGAATTTTCTATGTAACAGTAACAACAACTTTGCAGGTTTAATAACTTCTAAAGAGCTTATGTTAGAACATGATAAAGCTTGAATTTGCATTAAGTAAACGTATTTAAGACATAATTTAGAAAATCAAAATTTCATTAATCACTTAAAAAGGTTACAAGGCTTGGAAAAGTAAAATATAATAAGCTGTAAATGACAATAAGTAAAATGACAAAAAGCTGGTAAAAATAAAGCTACACTACTTCTACACTAAACTTACACTAGATACTCCATTACAATGAAAAACGAATCCTATTTATAAAAAACTAAGGTGCATGGGTCTTGAACTTGTGTTTGTTGTGTGAGTGTACTCCAAGCTTGAATCTTAGCCCTCAATTCCATCTTATGCTTCTTTTATCATCATCACAGCCCTTAATTCAGTCCCAACCAATCAATTGGCAAGGGATTACCAACATGTCAATTCCTTTGTCATTTCTTGGGGAATAAGTTAGTGGGGTTGTCGGGTTGTGGGGAAAAAAGTCAAGGGTGTTTGTCTGGTTGCAGGGGAAGGTGAGAGGGACAGATGAATAGTAGTGGGGATTGACTGGAATTGGGTTTTGGGATACCGCCCATTTAATTTTGACGGGAGTTAGGGGAAAAGGACGTAGGGTGCAAAGGTTTAAAAGTTATAGGGGCTAATTTTGTTAGTCCCTAAGGACTAGCAATGTTAGTCCATAGGGACTAACGATGCAAACCAGGTTTAAGGGTGTTATAGTTAAGTGGTAATGGGCTTAGGATTGGGCCGGGTTAGGATTTATTAGGTTTTGGACCTTTAAATCTTATCTTCAATATGTAATGGGCTGACCCCGCCCATTAGATGGGTACGGGTTTGCCCATTTATTATTTCTTCGGTTTTGGCTTCGTCTTTGACTTGTTAACTTTGACTTTTGACTTTGACTTTTTATGCACTTTCCAATCTCGTGCTCGGTTTTGTCAGTTTTGGCTTTATTTTTGTCCTTTAGTGAATATTCGATACCTGCACAGTATATAACACAAAACAAGCATATATTTGGCATTTTATGTCTGTTTTTGGTCATTTGGGGTCGTTTTATTAGATAAAAGGTATGTGTAATTAAGCACATACCAAAATTCCCCATACTAAACTATTGTCGTGTCCTCACGCAATGCCATAAGTAAACACTTTAGAAAACCAAGAATCTCAATCCCCCTCGACTAATTACCTCGAAAAGTAGCAAAGCGTTCATCAAAGGGAATTAAAGACTCAATGGCTTTGAAAAGCCCCGTTTTGACCATTTTTATAAATCTACACTAACTACTACATATATATATATATATATATGTTTTTTTTCCTTTTTCTTTTTTTTAACTAGAATGTTTGGACTTTCGTTATTTTCATAACTTTAGGGTCATAGAACAAGAAGCACTTTAATCCTAAAATGCCCAAAAAGGATAAATTCATCGTCCCTGATTTTTTCACTTGTCCCAAACCAAGCTCAAAAACGAAATCACCGTTAAATATAAGTTAAGATGCTAACACTACTCATACTTGTAACTTGTGAAACTTTTCACTCCCGACAATTATTATATAGTAGGTGAATGTGCCATTTCGAATTTCAACCATGGATCAACATTTTGCAAAATTTCTATGCTTCACGTTCCACCCAAAAGTAATGAGTTTGAAGGCGAGATCATCCCATGTAGCGACTTTCGTCTCGGCACATCCCAACCTTGCGGCTAAGTGACCAGGCTTTTGACACCCCACAGAGACTAGTATCGGGACTCACGGACCTTCGGTTTCAAAAACCCTTGGACTTCCCGTTTTATACATAATTTATTTATAACTTAAAACGAAATAGTCTTAGTTCAAAAGCATATTTAAATTTAAGAAAAAGAGATTTTCCCTATATTTATTAAATCACACTTAACATTAATATAATTATACTTATACCTTTTAAACGAAGGAAATCCTCGACCTTTTTGAAGGCTGCAACATCGGTTGTGAGCCGGCAAGATGCAGCAAACTTTTATCAGTCTCGGATTATTATTCTTACTATGGGCCTTATTTAGAAGGCTGCAACATCGGTTGTGAGCCGGCAAGATGCAGCAAACTTTTATCAGCCCACAGTTTTTATTATTATTGTTGTTACTCATTTTTTTTTCACGATATATAGAGAAAATTTCTTTTTAGAAAATTTAAGTATAAATTTGAACTAAGACTAAATAAATTTTGAATTCAAAAATTATTGATTTAAGTTTAATTTTTGAAAAGAGCACGTATTATTAGTCCGGTTAGAAGCTTATGGGAGAAAAAGCCACAAACTACACTTATGAGCTCTTAAGATTTCCAACTAATCCTTGTTTAGCATCCAACTCATATTCAATTATATCATTTCTCGTTCTTTGCAAATTTAAAATCTTTAATAAAAAGATTCGCGAATGCTTAGTCTAAAAGTTAAGGGCCAAGCTAGAGCTCAACACGCTCGATCGAGTCAAAATTTATTCTTATTCTACCAAGCAGGAAAGTCAACATTGTGATAAAACACTTATTTTATTTTTTTGAAAACTTTTAAATTTTTTTATTTTTTTGGTATTTTGGTGGTAAAAACGGGATTACGTGAAAACAACGGCTGCAGGCACAATCAAAACGATAGATCCCCCCATACTAGAATTGAACATTGTCCTCAATGTTTTAAGAAGGGTCTCTACGTAAATCTAAAGCCGTTTATTAAGTGTGCTCAAAGAAAAATGTTAGTCGATAAGATTTAGGATATTGGATTCCCAAAATCATGCTAAGGATTGAAGCTCGAGTGAACGAAGGACAAAACCACGAGCACGAGAGGCTTCATAATCCGGGGTAATCCTAGACATACAACACAAACCACAATACATGAGAAAGGAAGAGGCGAGCCTCCTCACAACACACTTATTCATTAATACTATTATTATATTAGGATAAGCATGGATTGCCACCCACGAAGCGCTTATTTTTGTTAACCGAGTCTTGAGCCTGACTCGTTACCCCATACATTGGTCAAGGAGGATAGAAATGGAGAAATGAAACGTCCAAGATAGGACTGTCCCCTCTATAGACCATCATCGGGCTTTCAGAAAAATTAAAAAATGACCTGGAAAGCTTTAAAGCTCCGATGAGATAAGAGATGAGGAGATTTCTCCTCATTAGAAGCAAGAATTCCATGATTGAAAACTTTGTCGTCATTTTCGGATGAAAATGGAAGCAAAGTGTCAAACATTGGAGAAAGGGTGGGAAGGGTGGTTAAAACATTAGGCACATGAACATAAAGTTCAGAAATATCACCCACCACTTTGGCAGTCAAAACTCCCGTATCGGGCTTAATTTCATCATCATCCGGTGGTTTTGCAGGAGGACGAGGGGATGATGGAACATCAAAATGAAATGACTCATTTTCAGGAAGTGAAGGGGAATCATTGCTAAGCAATTCTTCAAGGAAAAGGATATCCCCTTCAGAGTCATAGTCATCATTCTCAATGCCCGGTGGCATCGAGTCATCCGGAGTAAGAAATAAATCGATCTCCTCCATAAGAGAGTCACTATCCTCAACGGGGATAGGAGATGGAGAGAAAGATTCGATTATAGCATCAGAATTTTCAGAATTAAATTCTTCCGGGGGTCGAGGGGATGAATTATCATACAACAATTTCTCAACAAGACGAATTTCTTCCTCAGGATCAAAGTCGGCTTCATTAATTCCCGGTGGAATTAAATCGATATGAGCGAGTTCACCGGAGAACTCCTCGAGAAGAGAATCGATCTTAGGAGAAGAAATAATCGAAGTATCTTGATTAAGCAAAGATTCTATAAGATCAGACTCAGCATTAAAGTGATGCGGATCTATCTTAGTAGAAATGATTTCTTCATCAAAAAGAGGGTTCGAATAAATTTCCTTCGGAACGTCCTCATCAGAAAATGACTCGTCGTCACTAGAGGAAAAATCGTCGTCAGCATCAAAAAGAGGATTAGAGAAAGTTGTAAAATTATCAAAAACGGGCACATCACTTTTGATATCGGAAAAATCCTCGGACTCACTTGGGAATGGGACAAGGTTCTTAACACTAGACTTTATTAATTCATCCGATTCCGTTTCCGGAATAGTGCTAAGATGCTCGTCCCTCATACTTAGAGAGTTATCGGGCTCTTCGGTTGGTAAAACGGGTGTGATTGCAATAGTATACTCCTCGTCATCATCATCATCGTCGTAGCAAAAATAATTGAAAAGTGGCGAAGGATAAGTCCTAAGATTGGCCACCGGCTCTAGTCGCAGAAGCTTTTTCTTTTTATTAATTTCAATACTCATTCCATTGAAATTTTCCTTAAGCTCATTAATCTTAATATCAATCTTATCATCACGATAATCCTTAATCGGAAATTCATTAATTAAACTTTTCTTTTCATCTAAATACTGTTGCTTTAGATCCTTTATATCTTGGATACTCATTTCTTGAGGAGGTTGATGAATGACGGGAAACTGCGGGGGTTGGAATTGGTCAAAACCGAAAGAATTAGAATTATAGCAATGATTAGGTTCATAGAAATTTTGGTTCAACGGTTGACACTGAAAAGTCTCATGAGGACCCTCGCAGTTTTCACAACAAAGATATTGTTGTGGGTAACTTTGAAAACTTTGTGGGAAATCATTATCAAAGTCTTGATTGTAACACGGTTCAGGATTATATATAAACGGAACTTGAGGTGGACAATCGTAACCATAATGATCATCGTTCCCACATAACTCACAAGAATATGTCTGGGGCTGACTCGGAGAATAATGTGGAGGTTGGTTGAAGAAGTTCGGTGTAGCATTGAACAATCTACTACTTGTCGATCAAAGTGCACAGCGAAATTTTATAGAGTCGAAAACCACAGCAAACGTCCAAATGCACTTTGTCATTAGGTACTTGGTGAATATATCCGTTCGTTGTACATGCGAGAAATCAGCAATTTTTTCTACTCGACGTTTGCATAATACTTCACAAACCATACTAAGCATTTTTAAGGCTAACAAACTTCCCCCTGGAAGTTGACATGGTAACATCAAAGTCAATTAAGTCCCGAATGTACACATTTTCCCCCATGATGGTTGCGAACTCTCGAAAGCATCATTGTCGTGTACGTCCATCTACTCGAGAATTTCTTGTCATAAGCACAAATCTTGATATACAAAAGAATCATTACCCTCTTGACTTCACAAACCATAGAGGAGATGAAGCAAGAATCAAGAACACTTGGTATAATCAAGTCTTGTGAATGAATGTCATCGAAGAACTTTGAAGATTTTGCTTTAGACTGTGAAGTATCGTGTCTTGGAATAAGCACAAAAATACCCGTGAGAAGTGCTGATTACATCTCAACCTTTAACTCTCTGGCTAACTTACCAACCTCGTATTCTTTCGGCTATTGTTGTGATCACATGGTGAAGTAAACCCGTTATACCAAACTTGAAACTGAAGTAAAATCCCCCAAATTTGTTACTTAATCTTGCACTATTGTTGATTGAAAGAACGGTTTGGGGGGCAGACGAAAAATCTCTAAGTAACTTAACCCAACATCAAAGTAATAAAGAAGTACAACCCCACCTCTTGAAATTATCCACATCGACATCTACGTGTGACACATAGTACTACAACGTAACTCCTTTAAGTGATAGTTATCCAGGTCTTCAACCAACCACCCCTTGACTGCTGGAAACTAGATAATCCAAGTCTTAATCATAAAGTGAATAAAGTTCAAGCAAGGTCATCAATCGTTAGAAAAATTGAAGACAGTCACGATGATGAAATACGTAGACGCTTTGTGAAATCCAACTTACATTTCACAATATAGGGATACCAAATTCAACTCCGTGATCACATGTCATTCGTAATTCCGAATCTCTAGCCCATTTGTCATTAAGTAAATCTTTCAGATCGTTTTGGGATTAAGTGATGTTGTTGTGTGGGTGATTAGTTATGGTTGATATATTATATTCCCAAATTAGGTGTTCAAAATGAGGGTTTTCTTTGAGACAAACCGCTGCTACATTTGGTAAACCGCCGCCTTGTTTGTTAGTCAAACCGCTGCCAAAACGTTTGATAAGTGTAAAATACACATATCCGTTTGTACCTAAAATAACCCAATTAAACCCAAAACAGACCAAAAATGGCAAAAATATGCTTGTATTTGTGTTTTGTGTGTGCAGGTACGGATAAGTCAAAAATCACAAGAAAACAGTCAAAAGCGAGCAAACACGGACACGAGAATCAAAAGAGTACAAAGCCGAAGCCAAAAGAAGCCAAAGCCTTAGCCAATTTTCACCTCTAAGGGCCAATCTTGCAATTTCCGAAAGTTATTTATAACTTGAAAGAGAGAAAAGAAAGACAAGGGCCAAATATGCAATCCTTCCAAACTTCAACAGTTTTAACTGTTAAAAAAGGAGCGGGAACCCTTTTACTATTCATCGTCTCTCCCATATTCACCCCCATGGTAAAACAAGGGGCAAATCAAAATTAGAGGGTGATTAAGTCAATTCAAGAGGTCTACATCACAAACCCAGGGTCAAATCAGTCTTTAATCAAAGGATTCATTAAAGAAGAGCCACATCATCAAAGAAAGAAGCACAAATTTATGTGGGTTTTGTGCTAAACTCACTCACAAAACTAACACAAACGTCACATCAAGGGAATGACACGCTGGCAATCCTCAGGTGTCCACATCTTGATCAAACGGCCACAATTGATGATCAAATGATTGAAGAAATGAATGGCAGAGATTGAAGATTGGAGAGCAGGGCTAGAGGTCCTAGAAGCTTCAGCTTGGCACTATAAATAGGCCTCACTTCTCACACACACGATATCTAGTCTTTTCTTTTTATCTAGTTTTTAGTAGTCGAATTTAAGTTTTTATGTAATTTTTATTTCGTATTCTATTTCTTAAATGTAAGTTTTCCTTTTTCAAGTAATGTAATCAGCTTTTTCATTTAATGAAATTCAGTCTTTAGTGTTTTAAATCTCATTATCTAAGCTCTCATATAAAGTTATAAGCTCTCTTAATAAGTCATATTGTTTCAATAAGCTCATATTAAGCTCTTTCAGTCTATAAGCTGAAATAGAGCTGTTTGAATTCGATATTAATCTTATCTAAACCTTAAATCAGTTAAACATATTATGGATCTAATTGGATCTAAGCTTTTGGAAGGGGATCTTATTTTGGAAGAGATCCCAAGGACTTATACTCTAGCTTATTCATAAGCTAGAGAGCTTGTAGCTGCCTTAATTGGTTCCTCTTGTTTAGCTAGAGGAGTTTGTAAGTTTCTCTTTCAGTTTCCTTTAAATTCTAGTTTTAAATATTGATATTATTGCTTGCTATGTTTAGATCTGTTATTTGCTTATTCTCTTTGCTTGTTAGTGTTCAAATTTATCTTCTAGTGCTATTTAGTTAGGTGTTTTCATCTGTTTTTGCTTCAATAGTTATAGATCTTTAGTTATCAATTTCTGTCATAAAAATTCATAAAATCCAAAAACATTAGTTTAATTAGTTAAGATCTTAGAATTTTGCTTATTCAGTTGTTTAATCATGATTTTTAAGTTTGTTTTAAGCTAGTTTTTATCTGGTATTTAGTGCTTGTTCATTAGATTTCTCTTAAAAAGCTTTTCTCAACTCTGTCATAATGGTTAAGTAGTGTTTGGTTTAGTGCATTCTCAAATTTGCACTAACAGTACTAACCTAAGTTAGTACTGCTAACCCTTTGTACTACCAGTACTAACCTCCAAGTTAGTACTGTTAGCTTTAATCTCAGTAGAATTAAGTTTAGTTTCAGCTTATTTAGATTTAGTTTTCATTTTCTAGCTTATTTCATTGCTTATTTAGTTTTTAAAAGTCAAAATTGCACCAGCAGTACTTTCAAGTGAAAGTACTGCTGAACTTTTTGCACTAGCAGTACTAACCTAAGTTAGTACTGCCCCGTGTTTCTTATCCTAATTCAAGATAAGTAATATTAGGATTAGCTTATCAAATGCAGTAAATTAAAGTTTTCATAGAGCTTGAAAGCAATTTAAGTCTTATTTTGCACATTTCGGAACTTGTCTATCTAGCTATTTACTTAGTTTAATTAGACTGTCAAAAGTCATAAAAACCTAAAAACCTCAAAAAAACAGTACTTAAATCGTTAAGAATTTTAAATTTGTAAATTAAGCTTATAAGTCTAGATTTATAGCTTATTAGATGGATAATAGTAGTTTAAAGTTGCCTTTTGATTTCAAAACTAGTTTAGCTTATTTATTCTCTAGCTTATTGAAGTATGTGTTTTCTTTGCTTATTTCGGCTGAAGTTTTGCTTACTATAATGATCCCAAAATATTCAGAGCATAAAAGTAGTTTAAGTCTTTAGTTTCTTTTCATTTATAGATTAATCATATCATAAGCTCTATAGAACTTCTTTCCTTTTTCATTTTGATCTAGTTTTGAGTTTTTTATAGCTTATTTTCTAAAACCAAGGGAAAAGCCCTCCTTTCTGTAACAGCTTAAAGATAAGCTCTTTGAGAGCTTATTTGTGAGTTTCAGCCCAAGTAGCTTTTATTAATCTTGTTTCCCCTAGTTTCCTCTACAACTTTGCTTCTTTGAGTTTTTCTCATTTTAAGTCCACTTTTCAAATTTCCCACTTAAATTCGGGCCTTAGTTTGTTGTCGGGAAAAAAAAAAAAAAATTTTTATTTAGGGATTCTCAGGATAGAAAGTGTAACTATATTCGATTTTAAATGTTTTTTCAAGTTAGTCCCCACCGATAGTTTGTTAAGTCAGTTCCCCTGTCAGTTAGAGTTTTTCCCCGTTAGTCCTTCTCCTTTTGCACCATTAGTCCATTAATTAAGTTTTAAATTAGTTTATTAAGTTTTAATTAATAATTAGGGTTAAGTTTTAATTAGTTTAATTAAACTTTTATAAAAAGATAAAAATTAGGGCTATTATTTTTAATAATTTTCGGCAATTTTTCTTTATTTAGTGAAATTTTAGTTTACATTTTTAAGGATTTTAAAATTTGTCTACTAGCTTAATTGTCATTATTTATTGTTTAGTAGTAATAGCTTATCCAAAATATCTTTGTTCCATTCAAATCAGGATCCGAACCTAAAACGTGGTTTCAATTTCACTAGTCATTGGGGAAACGACCCGGGTGATCATATTTGCCCGGTCTAATATACGTATTATATATTATATTATATATATTTTTGAGAGTGAATTTTATCAAGGATAACTTGGTAATCTTCTTAATTACTCTTTTAAAAGTATTATATTTCATAAATATTTTACGTGTAATAAACTGCAACCAGTTTTTGGCGCCGTTGCCGGGGACTAGTGTCTACGATTCCTACGTTTTTGTTTGTCGATTTGGTTTGAAGATCCTTTCGTCCTCGAAAGTTTCATTCTTGTTTTTAAAATTCAAAAATATAAAAAAAATCAAAAATATAAAAAGTAAAAAAATATTTTCCTTTTCTTTTTAGTATAAGTAAAAGAAAAAAAAAAAAAATCAAAAACATAAAAAAATTGTCCTTTAAAAAAGAAATAAAATAAACAAAGTTGGTAATCGAACACCAACAAATAATATCTTCTATTGAGATATTATCATTTCTGGTTATATTATCATGTCAATTTCCTAGGTGACTTGTAATTGTTCCCAAATCGTAATCAAAAGATTTTACCATACTTGCCTTTGTGGTCTCTAGCGCAAGTACGCTTCACCATGAAAAGAAATTTTCAAAGCTAAACCTGAAGTAGTTGATGTATTGGTTTTAGTCTCTTTCGTGTAAACCGTTTAAAATTCATTGAAAAAAATAAAAAAAATTAGTGTAAATTTTGCTTTTAATTGTTATTTTCTTTTATTGCGCACACTCGTTGTCGCAATCCTGAGTAACTCGTCAACATAGCAAACTCCGGTTGTTGAAAATTTTGATTTAGAAGATCCAATTTTTGAACAAAACTTTGTTACGCAATGTCCGAGCACAATCTAACAATGCCAAATGTAATACAAGCACCCATCGAGGTGGGGTATGAATGATGCTAAATAGTTGTCACACCAATCAATGCCAAGCAATTTTCACACACACAATAGACATACAAAAATCATGAGATTAAAATAAATTAAAAGAAATAAAATATATAAAAAATTATAAAAATAATGAAGACGTTTAATCAAATCTTGTGCTAAGTATAAGTTAAACGGGTAGAACAAATCACCAAGAACTTACTGTTCCGAGTTTTTTTACATAAGCACTTCAAATTTAGACCATTCATGAAATAAATAAAAACGTTTTGATGCGAGTACACGTTTTGTTTAGCTATTGGCAGTGACTTGTTTGGTCCATTATGTTTAGGGGTAAGCAAGAGATGGGTTGTAAAATTTAAGAATATGATTGAGATATATGGTAAAAGGGCTGTTGCATGAAGGGTGTGCTTAATTGTAGAGACAACTCAACATATTTTTAATATACATATGGGTCTCAGCGCGAAATCACACGTTCTCTTTTTTAAAATAGACACTGCATAACAGGTATTAGCAGATTGCGCATTGGTGTAAGCGATTAGCAGCTTAAAGTAAGAGGTGAGCGTCCGTTGCGTCAGAGTGGATTAGTAATGGAGGATGTTAGAATAATTATATTGTGCTGGGGGGGTATTAGTTGGTTGGATTGAGAGAATAGTGAAGTGAGATGATGATTGGTAGAAGTTATTGTGAAGATTGTTGGGTATGGTTAGTTTGATTGGATTGGTGTAGTGTATAAAATTGGAGAGTTGTTTAATTTGGTGTATGGAGAAGAGTGATTGTAGGATATGAGTTGTTTGAGGGAGTTTACTGTCACACACACACACACACACAGTGTTTTTTGTAGTGATTGTTTTAATATTTTTTGATTTTTTTTGATGTGGGGATGAAATAAAATTATTGATGGTGGTTGGTGGGGATAGGGGTGGGTGAATTTAATCATAGAGGGTTAGGGGAAGGGTGACAGACTGGGCTATTCACAAAGTTGTCGTCCTGCGTCACACTCTCCTATATATATCACTGCACACATTTTGAATTATTGGGATTATTTATCTATCTTATGAACACAAGTTGGGGAGAGAATTTGTTTAAATTTGCGCGAGAGCATATAAAAATGAAGATGGCTGGGAGAGGAATATGATTAGGTGTAATAAGGGGGGGATTGGATTAAGTTGGAATTTCACACAGAGAGCAGAGATATCTCGTGAGTGACATTGTTAATTGGAGTTAGTTGACGAGAGACACATCACTCACTCTCTTTCGATGGGGTTGATGAGAGCGAGAGAAGAGAGCTTTTTAAGATTTTATTACATCTTGGAGAGGGGACATGGGGGTGATTACACACATAATGTGGAATTTAATACAAAACTTAATATTGATTGATGTTTGTAAGTGGCAGCAATAGTAAGGTAATAAGAATTATTTGTGGGGGGTTTTATTGGGGTTTGAGTAGATTTTGGATTTAGTGTGATGTGGTTTGTTGGTGATTTATTTTGATTGGGGGGTTTTTTGATTTGGGATTTGGGTGTATTTGGGGGTATTGAAGGGAGATCCGAATGAGATAGTGAGAGAGTATCTCTAAGTTTTTGTGGATTGTATTATTAATTTAGGACTTGGAGGGTAATTGATTAAGGGAATTTAATTGTAGGTTGAATTGGATTGGTAATAGAGTTGGGTTGTATGTTAGTGGTAAGAAGAGGACATAAGAAGGGGGGGGGGTTTTGGGGGTTTGTTGGGGTATTTTGGTGTAGGTGAGTAATTGATAAGTTGTATGAATTTTTAAGAAGAATGAGGGATGTTATTGAATTTGTATTTGTTAAATTTAGTTCTGAAGTGACAGAGAGAGCGACAATGGAGCGAAGAACAATCCTAATAATCTATATCTCATAATACTACTAAATTCTAAAGTCTCTGGGGTTACAAGGTCTCTAAATGCGGGTTATATTATTTGTTGCTCTACATTATACTTGTGGAGAGTTGTTAAGACGGTTGTTACAGGAGGAGGAATTAGTTGGCTATCTCGTGGGGTTTCACAAGGAAGTTGAGAGATAGGGGTGGTGCGGGATTTGACAGTCTTGGGGGGAGGGATGGCACACAGATGGATGTTTAATTTTTGGGGATAAGGGTGGGGATTTTTTTGGGAATGTTAATTTGTATTGGTTGTATGTGAGTCTCTCTCTAAAACACACACACACACACACACGGGGTTGGTTAGTGGGCACACACCTGGTGGTGGTGACAAGGTTTTGAGATGTGTGCACACACATTTTAGTGGGTAAAATGAGGGAGATGGAAGGGTGTGGGATTTGGGATGTGGGTAGTTGAAAGGGGAAGGGTGGGTGGAGAGCGAGGTTATTGAATATGGAAGGGGTGAATGAAGTGTTTTTGAGGTTTAATATGAAGTTAAGTTTATTTTTGGGTGTGTTGGTAAGTAAGGTATTGGGAAATTATTAAGGGGTAGGTTTTAGGGGGGGGATTTGGTGGGTTGGGTAGGGAAAAAGTAGGGGGGGGTAGTTGTGGAGAATGTTTTGAAGTGAAGAGGTTATTGGTTGTAGAGGAGTAAAGGGAGGTGGTAGGAGATGGAAGGTTGAGTGGGGGTAGTTGGTGTTTGGTCATATTTGGTTTGGTGGTTGATTGAGGTTAAAGTTGGGGGGGTGGATAAAGAATGTGAATGTATTATTTAATTGATGGGGGTTGTTGGGGGGGTGAGTTGAGTTTGGATAGGGGGTTGTGGTAGTATATGGTTGGTAGGGGTGGGGAAGTGGAAGGGGATGTAATTATATAAGGAGAAAATATGAGTGGAAGTGGGGGGGAAGTAGAGATGAGAATTTGAGGTAGAGGTAGATGGGTGTTTGGTGGGGAGTATAGGGGTGGTTGAAGTGGACATACATGTGATAGTGTGTGGTTAATGGTTATTAATGGGGTGATTGGATATTTAGTAGTGAAAGTGGGGGTATGGAGATGGGAAGCAGTGTTGATAGACAAGTTTGTGGTTAATGTATACAAGATAGTAAGACTAGGCCAGAGTGAGAGTGTAGAGGGTAAATGTGTCACTTTTGGAGAAAGGTCTAACATTAGTGGTATACGGGTTCTCAATATTATCTGGTAAGTGCGCGAGCGGAGTTGTTATTAGGTGAGGTTTTATTTTGGTTTTGGGAAGGTTTGAGTGATGGTTTGTGTGAAGAAAGATGATAGTGGTGGAGGTAGTTTGTATTGTTATTAATGAGGTGAATGTTGGGATTTTGAGGGTGAATTGTATGTTTTGTAAGATATATTGATGTGGTTTGTTTAAGTTTTATTTATTGGGAGGGGGGTTTATGTATGTGTGATTTGGGATGTGATGAATTGGGGTGCGATATATTTTGAAGGTGTTTGTTGTTTTAATCTCAGGATGTGATTATATTTGTGGGGGTTAAAGTTTAAATAGAAGTATTTTTTGTTAAGTTGTAGAAATACTTCTGAGACGCATGATTGATTTAGCCAATTTCGGATAAGTCCATGGGTTAGTCCCAGTCATTGTGTTCCTAAAAAAGGTGGTACGAGTCCGTTGTCCTGAACATCAAATGAAGAAAATGAGTCTGTTGCCATACAAAGACTAGTCACGGGATGGAGAGTTTTGTATTGATTATCGAAAGTTAAGACGAAGCATCTTGTAAAAGAACCATTTTCCGTTACATTCATGGACCAAATGTAGAGCGTTTAGCCGGCAACTAGCTTAATTGTTTCTTAGATGTTTTTTTGTATTTTCAAATTTTCCCATTGAACCGAGCGCGCGTGCGTGCAAGAAAAAACTACTTTCACGTGCCCATACGGAACTTTCGCGTACCGTCGTATGCCATTCGGTTTATGCAATGCTCCCGGAACTTTCCAACGATGTATGATGGCTATTTTTCACGATATGATAGAAAAAACGATGGAGGTTTTCATGGACGATTTTTCAGTTTTTGGAGATTCTTTTTCCTCATGTCTTGCCAATTTAGATAAAATGCTTAAAAGGTGTGAAGACACCAAATTAGCACTAAATTGGGAAAAGAGCCATTTCATGGTTAAAGAAGGCATTGTTTTAGGACATAAGATCTCTAGAAAAGGAATTGAAGTCGATAAGAAAGCATAAAATTGATTGTTTATTTCTAAGCTTCCTCACCACAACCTCAAAGAATTCGAAGATTTCCCTCGCATTGCAGGATTCTATCGAAGATTTAATCAAAGACTTTTCCAAAATCTCTCGACCGTCAGATGACCCATCTCTTAGAGAAAAAAACACTCCTTTCATTTTTTCGGAGATTGCATCTAGCCTTAAACATTGAAAAAGAAGTTGACCGAAAGCTCCAAATCTAAATTGCTCCCAATTGGGACCAACCTTTTGAAATCATGGCGATGCAAGAGAATAAGCAATCGGTGCTGTTCTAGGACAGAGAATTTGAGAAGCCAATTTCCGGACAGTATTCATTATGCAAGTAAGAAACGATGACTGAAGCAGAAACGAATTATACCAACAACCGAGAAGGAAGATGCTGCACGTTTTTTGTTTATTTTTTAGCTTTCGAGAGTTTCGATCATATTCTAAACATAGAACAAGAAGTGTTGTTTACACGGACCACTCCGCTTTGAAATACCTATTCAACAAGAATGAGACCCAAAGCAAGATTGCGTCGCTGGGTCTTACTTCTTCAAAGAATTTGATTTTAAGGTATCGTACAAAGGGAGCTGAAAACTATGCAGCTGATCACCTCTCTCGTCTTAAAACCTTACGTAATATACTTCTGATCCAAAAGAGATTACTGAGACTTTCCTAAGACTTTAAGTTGTGTTGACTTCTAAGACCAAAGCACCCATTCCAGGTTTGCGACGTTGCTAACTACCATCGGGGGAAATTCATTCAAAAGAGGAATGTCGACTCAAGAGAAAAACAAATTCCTTTAAAGATGTAAAACAATTCTTTTTGGGTATGACCCTTTCTTTTCAAGACATGTGCGGATACAATAATCCGAAGGTGTCGTAGGATGCAAAGAAGTTCTCGAAAAATTCTCGAAGCTTGTCATAGTGTACCCACCGGGGGACACTATGAGCCAACTTTAATTACCGCTAGAAAGATTTTTGATGCCGGTTTTCTTTTGGCTCACCCATATTATAAGGATGCCTACGAATTTGTCAAAACTTGTGAAGCTTGTCAAAAACAAGACAACAAAATCTCTCAACGTATGATATGCCTCAAAATATAATCCCAAGTTGTGAGATTTTTCGATTTAATGGGGAATTTGAGATTTTAATGGACCATTTTACGTCCTCTAGGTAACAATATATTCTAGTACCCCCGCGACTATCTTTCCAAGTGGTTGAACGAAAGCGCTCCCTACCACGATGCTAGTGTAGTTTGTTAAGTTCTTAAAATAAATCCTTTTCCACTCCCGAATTCGGCTGCGTCCGAGAGCAATCATAATCGATCGTGGGACCCGATTTTTGTAACGAGCAAATAGATGCTAGAGCGCGCGTGATTATGTCTAAATATGTGTCACCCCATCGTCTTTTACTTCCTTACCATCCTAAACGAAGTGGTCAAGTTGAAGTCACGAATCGAGGTCTAAAAGAAAGTTAGAGAGCGACGGTAAGGAGAAAAACCGTAGCCTCATAGGTCAGATAAGTTAATGATGCATTATGGCTTTCAAGAACCGCTTACAAGACTCCGATGGATGTACTTCCGTATAAGTTAAGTTCTAATGTAAAAGCGTGACACTTACCAGTTGAGTTAGAACACAAAGCATATTGGGCTCTCAAGCATGCCAACTTCGATTTAAAGACCGCGGGCGATCATCGAAAGCTTCAGCTCAATGAACTTAGCGAGCTTCGTGATCAAGCTTACGAGAACTCATTAATCTACAAGGAGAAGACAAAGAAGCTACACGATTCCAAGATAAAGAACCGAATCTTCAATGTTGGTGATCAAGTCCTTCTCTTATCACTCACCGATTAAAAGATTTTCTCCCTCCGGAAAGCTCAATCCCGATGGTCCGGACCTTTCACAAACACCGAAGCTTATCCTTATGGCACTGCCAAAGTTTCTCATGCCGATGGGATCTAAATTTCAAAGTCAACAAACTGCCACCAGTCTTTAAAGCATTACTATGGAGGGGGAACACCACCATTGGTTATCCCTACACTCCCAGACTTTCCATAAGGACAACTGAATTCAGGGATCAGTCGAGCTGCGAACTACGGTGATCAAAAACCAAGCCGAGCATCGTGGGAGTTCACACCCATAGCGTTATCCAATTCAATTTCTTTCTATCTTTCTAATGGTGTAGTGAGAGGCTTGTTCTCCTCCTCCGATTTATCGATGTTGTTTGGCTTGTTTATTGTGAATTAATTGGGCAGATTCTCCTAAAAAGTCTTTGAAGTCTCTCGTGTCCCCGGTGTTGTTTCCCTATTTTACTCGAGCTTCTCATCCTTTGTGTGAATTTATGTTTGGGAAATCCTTTATCCTTTCATCATATCGGTTAACGTTATCTTTGCATACCTCATAACCGGCTTAGATTTTCGTAAGAGTCCCAATTAAACAGTGAGGACAATGTTTCGTTTTAGTTTGGGGAGGTATCTATCCGATTTGATGTTGCTTGCTTAATGTTTTGTTCTCGACGTACCCTTATCCACAAAAATAGCAAAAATTTTAAATTTTTAGTCAAAAAAAAAAAAAAAAAGTGTTAAGACAAAAATGTATGTTTTCCGCTGGTAAGAATAAGAAGTAATTTTTGACCCGATCGTACGTGTTGAGTTCTAGCTTTCTTCCTTAACAATTAATGATGATAGTTTGTGCTAGTCTCACGAGCGTGCGCGAGAGAGCGCGCCGCATGCGAGGCTGGACTTGAAATCATTAGTAAATAAAACTTGTTCTAATCTACAAGTTAAAATTAAATATGCCCAAGTTTGGATTTTAATATTGGCTAAGCATTTGAAATATGTCTTTTGTTAAGAACAAAATATAGTGTTATTTATAAGTCATGAGCTAAACGTAGATTAGTTGTGTTTTCTTTACAAGCTCATAAATATTAAATGTGGCTTTTTCTCCCATTAGCTTGTTTCACGTTATAATGAATGTTTTTATAAATAGAGTGATTTTTTTTTTTTTTGTAGGTTTTTTGGTTAATAATTGGTTAACTAGAAGTTTTCTTTAGTTCCTTTGTGATTAGTATGAGTACAACAATCAGGAATACTTTAAATTGGCTTAAAAAATACAAAAAATAATAATAAATAAGTGACTCTGCCCAGATTAACTTCATCGTGTCGGAGGCGAGGCCGATGTTTGGAAGTTATTCATATAAGATAGAGATCCGTGTCATAATAAGTAGAATAACCCTTGTCCGTACCGCTATCGTGTGCTTCGAGATAAAAGGCAATCCGGATTTTTTACTTAAATAACCGAAGTTCGAAATATGTTTGCTAGCATCTGTCGGAGGCGTGGCCGAAGTTGTAGCCTACTAAAGGACGAGGAATAATAATGTAGCATAATTTTGTCCTGTTTTGTGCCTTAAAGAGCAAAGGGTAATATGGTGCAAATAAGATTGTTCATCTTGTCTTAAAGAGCCTTCGGTAATATGACTATGAAATGGTGAGCCTCTCTAAGTAGCCTAATAAATAGCCAAAATTGTGCGTCGCCTTCGATGTGTGACTTTAAATCTTGATTGCATTTCATCTTTTGAAAAGGCTAGGAGCTAATTATTGCATATCTTACCAGTTACACTTTTATTATTCGGAATTCATAAGTATCGAAACAAAAGTCTTAAAGAGCCTTCGGGTCATATACTAAGTAAATTCTGAGATACAAAAGTATTATTACGGAGAAAAGATAAGTACAACAATTAATATTTCTGATTAGTGTTAGAGTCATGACCTTTGTAATTAACAATGAGTCATGTTTTTTAAAGCTTAGCATGGGAAAAGTGAAAAATCAGGGATGATGAAGTTATCTATTTAGAACGCTTTAATTTGCTTTTTTATTCTAAGATCCTCAAGTACCAATAGATGTGTAATGCAAGCAAATACAATTATGTTCAACACAAATAAATTGTAGTTCAGTATTTAATTGATCAATAAAAAGACATAAAAAGAAAGAAATCTTTGGAAATGGGAAGATCGAGGTTGTTTTATAACTTTGATCTTTTAATTTCTCAATCCAAAAATCTTTGCTAACTTTTTCAAAGGTTTAGTTTGGGGATTTTTCGAGGTATTTGTTATAAAAAGGCATGTGATATTGCGTGAGACACCAATCGTTTAGTTTTGGGGAATTTTGATAGTGTAAAATACACATATCCGTTTGTACCAAAATAACCAATTAAACCCAAAACAGACCAAAAATGGCAAAAACTATGCTTGAATTTGTGTTTTGTTGTATGCAGGTATGGATAAGACGAACAAACTCTCACTCCCCCCAGAAAACAATCAAAAGCAAGCAAACACTGCACGAGAATCAAAAGGAGTACAAAGCCCGGAGCCCGCAAAAACCAAAGCTCTTAGCCAAATTTGTTCATCTACATGGTGCCAATCTTGCATTTCTCGAAAGTTCTATTTAATAAACTTAAAGAAGAAAAGAAATACAATAGAAGGAAAAAGTGCAATCTCTTCCCAAAACTAACTACAGATTTAACTGTCAAGAAAGGAGCGGAACCCTTTTTTACTATACATTCCATCATTCCCCGTGTTTTCACCTCCATTTGTAAACAAAGTACACACACATCGGGGGCAGAGAAGGGGGGGGGTAACACAAAGTCAAGAGGGTCATACATCACAAACCCATGGTCAAAATCAGGTCTTACTCTTCTCTCACACACAAGGGATCATTAAAGAACAGGCCCCACGTTTAGCCTTCATGAAGAAAAAGCGACAAATTTGATGGGTTTTGCGGTACTCCACACACCATAAACTCACATACCACTCCCAAACGTCACATTAAAGAATGCCAACAGCTGTGCAATCTAGTTACCCTCAGGTGTCCCACAAAATGATCCAACGTCCTACAATATGATCTAATGAATGAGATAAATGAATGCAGGAGATTGAAGATTGGAGCGCAGAGCTAGAGTCCTAGAAGCTTCAGCTGGGCAACTATATAATAGTCCTCATTCTCACAAAAATCACAAAAGGAGTCTGGAATTTTTCTTTTAATCTTTTTTACATAATTTCGTATTTTAATTCTAAATGTAATTTTCCTTTTCAATATTGTAATCAGCTTTTCAATTAACATGCTTACCATTCCATTTTTTTAATACCGCGAGCATTCTTACCATTATTACCCGCCGTTTTCTCTACACACCGCACACTCACAAGCATAAACAAAGTCATAAGCTCTCTTAATATGTCATATTGTTTCAATAACTCATATAGCTCTTTCATACTAAAAAGCTGAAATAGAGCTGTTTCGAAAAATTAAGTCAGTCATAATCTTATCTAAACTAAATCAGTTAAACCTATTATTGTGATCTGTATGTATCTAAGCCTTATTGAAGGGATCTAACCTGGAAGAGAGACCCGAAGTACTTTACTCTAGCTTACTCATTAGCTAGACAGTGAGTCTGTAGCATGCCTTAAGTTGGGGTCCTCGCGTAGTTATAGCTATGATGAGTTTTGCAAGGTAAGATTATATCTCTATCCAAGTTCCTAATAAAATTTCCTAGAATTTAATATATAGATGATGTAATTGATTGCTATGTATTGATTTGCTATTTGCTTATTCTCTTTGCTTATTATTGTTTAAATTCTTCTTCTATACTATTAGTTTTGTTTGTCTTTTCATCTGTTTTGCGCTTAGTAGTTATAGATCTTTAGTTATTAAAATTCCCTGTCATAAAAACTAATAAAATTCCAACAAATATTAGGTTTTACATAGCTTAGATCTTTAGATTAAGCTTGTTCCAGTTGTTCCTCATTTTGCTAGAGTTTGTTTTTAAAGCTAGTTTTGTTATATCTGGCATTTAGTGTTTGTTCAAAAAATTTCTCGTAAAACAACATTCTCAAAACTTGACATGATGGTTAGTATTGTTTGGTTTAGTAGCACAATCTCAAAATTGCACTAACAGTAATCAACCTAAGTTATACTGCAGACCCTTTTACACTACCAGATACTACCATAAAGTTAGTAACTTACTTTCACACGTTTTAATACTGTTACTTTAATTTCAGTAGAATTAAGTTTAGCGTCAGCTTATTTAGATTAGTTTCATTTTCCATAGCTTATATCATTGCCTTATATAGTTTTCAAAAGTCAAAATTTTGCACTACAGTACTTTCTCTTGAGAAAGTACTGCTGAATTATTACACTACATGTACTAACCATAAGTTTAGTACTGTGCTGTTTCATCGCTTTAATTTAGTTAATTAATTATAGATTTAAGCTAATCAAATTCATAGAATTTAAGTTTTCTTAAGAGCTTAATACATTTTAAGTCTTAAATATTGTTTTCTAGCTTATTGTCTTAGCTTATTTTGCTGTCAAAAGTCTGAAAAAACTCAAAAACAGTACTTATGAGTCCTAAAGAATTTAAATTTGTTAATTTAGCTATGGATCTAGCTTATCGTATTGCTTAATTAGATAGATGATAAGTCGTTTTAATAAGACCTTTAAGTTCGGAGTCATAGTAAGCTTTAATTCAATTTTTTAAGCTCAATTGGATATTGATTACTTTGCTTATTTCCAGATTTTGCTTAATTTATGATCGTTTTCAGTAGTATAAAAGTAGCTTAAGCTTAATTTCTTTTCATTAATAATTACGCATATCATAAGCTCTTTAGAACTTCTTATTCCTTTTTCATTTTGAACTATTTTGAGTTTTATTATAGCTTGATTTTCTAAAACCAAGGGTTAAACCCTACTTTCTGTAACACTTATTAAAATCTCTTTTAGAGCTTTATCTTGATTTCAATTATATGCTTTTGTTTAAAGTTGTCCCCCCCTGTCTTCCTTTACTACTTTTGCTCTTGAGATTTTCATTTTAAGACACTATTCAAATTTCAACTTATTTCGGGACTTAGCTTGCTATCAGGGTAGATTCTAAGAGGTAAGATAGTGTAAATTTTCGATTTTAGTTTTTGCAATTTAAGTTTCCCCCCGTCAAAAGTGTTTCCCCCATTAGTCCTTTTCCTATTTGCATCCATTAGATCCATACTTAAGTTTAATTTAGTTTGTTACTTTTCATTAATAATTTAGGGTTAAGTTTTAATTATGCAAATTAAACTTTTATAAAAAGATAGAAAAATAGTGTCTTTTATTTAATAATATTTTTCGCAACTTTTCTTACCTAGTGAAATTTTAGTTTACATTTTTAGGGTTTAAAATAAGTTTATCTTATGCTTAATTGTCCATTATTTGTTTTGCTTATTAATTTCATAGTAATATGCTTATCCAAACATATCTTTGTTCCTACCATTCAATCAGGATCCGAATCGAAAAAACGTGTTTTATATCAATCTCACTAGTCATTGGGAAACACCCGGAGTGATCCATACTTGCCGGATTGATATAAACGTATTAAATATATATATTATATATTTTTGGAGAGTGAATTTTTATCAAGGAAACTTGGTAATACTACTATAACTACTCTTAGATATACTTATTTTGTGATATATTTTAACGTGTACAAAATTCAATCACATAGCGACCTTAAACAAGCGCTTCGTGGGAGGCACCCCATGCTTATCGTATTATTAAGTAAAAAAGAAATAATGTTTTCCTTGTTGTGAGGAGGCTTGCCTTTTCCATTCCTGTTTTATGTTGTCCAGGATTGTGCCCGGATTGTGAAAACTCTCGTGCTTTGTATTATTTTTATCAAGCATTTCACATCCACACTCTCATTTGGAATCCAGTATCCAAATCTAATGCGACTAAACGATTTTACTTTTTGGTACACTTCCATAAAACGCCTTAGATTTACGTAGTGCCTCCTTTCATAACATCGAGGACGATGTTTAAGAATCTAGTATGGGGGGGTCTTCGTTTATGATTTTTGCCTGCAGCCGATGTTGTCACGTAATCCTGTTTTATACCACCCAAACTTTTGCAAAAATCACCAAAAATAAATGAAAAAATTAAAACATTATCAAAATAAATATAAGCTGATTTTGTCACAGTTTTCGCACTTATCCTAAATGGGTTAGAATGAAATAATTTTGTGACACTATCGGCGTGTTGACCCCTAAGCTAGTTCCTTAATTGTATACTAAGATTTCATCGATGTATGAAGAAACAAGAAGTGATATAGTTAATATAAATAAGTTTTATTGCTAAGCAAGATTCTTCTAAAGCATATATGATAACTTGTCCAGCTTTTTCTCTCCCATAAATATTTTAATACCCCGCTGCACAAATTCAACACTACTCATTTCAATTCAACTAAGATCAATCGATGTTTTTTAGAAAAAAGCTTCAACTTGTAACTTGATTCTTTAAAAGCGATATTCTTTCTGTTCTTATAATTTGAAAGTTAAAATGCCAAAGAAGCCAGAATGAAATAATTAATGCAAAAATGCATGAATATAAAAATTATGTCCATGAAGCAACATACATTTGAGTAAATAAGGAACATTACAAGATGTGTCGGATATCCCACTCCGCTTAACCCGCGAGCGGGGGTCAAAACTAAAACATCTTACTTCTAGGATTTCTGTGTGTTTGTATGATAACTTTACCAGAAAGCGAGGTCCTAGGTAAGGGGTCAAACTAAGAACACCTATCCTTAGCCAAATTAAAGGAAGAAGTGTGATGTGATTTCCTTTCCCTCGTACGCTAGCAACGGGGTGGGTTTTCAAACTAAAGAACACCCGGAAATCCGTTGTTGTGTCTTCTCTACATGAGGGAGCTGATGGCCGTAGGTAGGTTGTTCAAACTAAGCAACGCATTCCTAGCTAAAAGAACTATGATCAAAATGAAAGATGTTTGCAAAAAGTTCTACTATTAAAATTTTCGTTCTCTAAAATCAAGTTACAAGGTCCTTAATAATTGTTGCTTTGAGTCATGATTCATCTTGAAATACGACTATAGGAAATAAGTTTGATCTATGTTTGGTAGAAACGAGTACACCATTATAGATCATATAACCATGTTGGGTGAGTTAAACAGATCACAAAATCATAAATAATAGTGCTTAACATTTAGACTTATGTAGACAAATGAATTCTTGTTAATTGCTTGGTTATGATATGTTGAAAAGTCAGGGACGATGAATTATTTTATCCGTCAGACATCCGTGAGATAATTTTATGTACAGTTTCTTCATTCTATGATCACCAGTGTTTATAAATAAAGGAAAGTCAACACACACACACACACACAACACACACACACACACAAAAAATCTAAAATATATTAGGGATGTTAGTGTAGCATATAAAAAATGGTGAAAACGAGGAACTTGGTCGACGCATTGAATCCAATTGTCCCCTAGACGAACACTTTGCTACTTTCCAAGGTAATAGTCAGGGGGTCGAGATCTTATTATCGGAAGTGTTATACACATGACATTGCCCGTTAGGACCACGACAATGACCTAGTATGGGATTTGTTGGTATGTGCATAATTACACATACCAATTTCCATTCTAAACGGACCTTAAAATGACTAAAACATACAAAAATACTTTGAATTTAGTATTTTCTGCTTTGTATTGTGCAGGGATAACGATTTCAAGAAAAAGGAGCAAAAAAAAAAAAGAAAGCCAAAAACAAACAAGTCCAAGCACGGGAAAGGAAAGAACCAATTCCAAGTCAAAGTCTAAAGTCATCCGCACGAATAAATACAACTGAGGGTGACTAAAACTTGCCAAGCCTAAAGTTGTATTACAAAAGATTAAAAAGACAATGGGCAAAAACTGCCCAACCGGGCAAGTTGATTACAATTAAGTTAAAGACTTCAGGAGGGGACCAAAACCTGCCTTCTCCCCCATAAAGTCTTCTTCTCCCCCCCCTAATCTCAATAACAACTTGTATGTCGCGCCCAATACCTTCTCCCCTGCAAAACCACTTCTCACCCTAGTCAAAATAATTTCATCCACCCTAACAACCAACCCCCCCCCCCCACCAGCTGTATAAAGTCCATGTTGGCAATCCCTCTCCATTCCCAAAGCATTTTTGGATTTGATTGAGAATTTCTCCAAAGAAGCTCAAAAAGCATATCCACAACAATGCTGGGATTTGCTTAGACTCCCCACACCACAACACGTACACTTGTTTTTATCCTACACAGAAGCACACTGCAAGTCCGACAGACTTCGGCATCTCAAATAAACACCGCTTTTCTGTAAGCCTTTGAAGGCCCACTAAGTGTAATCTAAGAATCTTCTTTATGTTTTATCATAATAGCTATCTAGGCAATATTTAATCTATCCATTCTTGACAATTATACACAAGCTTTTTATTTCACTGCATTGTAACACTATGCACAAATTAATGGAGCAAGCGTTTAAGACTAGATATGACTTATACACCACCAAAACATCTCCACAATACCGAAGATTAAAGTGTGATCCTTAAATATAAGATTAGGCTTTCAGTCTGCTTCAAACACGAAAAGATCTACTAAGATACAGCTTGTTTATAAAGCTGCCTTAATCAATATGAAAATCAAAACCAAGAGTGCAAGTTAGCGATCTAACACATAAAAAAGAGAAAAATCATACCAAATCTCTCTTACAAACATAATACCCCACACAGCACTTATATCTGTTATGGACGAAACTAAAAGCCAAGCCTTCTATGGGAGTGTACTGAATTGAGACTCTTTACTAACTCTTGTTGTTCTACACTTTAAGAGCTGTAGATTGTTAGAGTTAGTGCCTGTTTTGTGAGCAAGGTTGTTTGTAAGTCGTCTCTTTTCTTATTTACTTATTATTGCAGAACAGTAGGTTATTTTGGGTTAAAACGTTATGTTAAGTGTTGTACTGCATGAGGCAGGGGCGCGACAACAACACACACACCCAAACACAAACTCAGAGAGGAGAATGGAAATCTATAATGAGCTATGAGCTTTTGTGATGGTAAGTATGGTTTGTTTTGTAGTGGTGTGGTAACGTTGTGTTTTTTTTGGATAAGATCCATGTTTGTAAATTTTTGGGGAAGGAGAGAGAAGAGTTGGAGGTGGGGTTGGTGAGAAGACCTAAGAGGAGCGAAAGCCTAGGAACAAGGGAATGAGAGGCCTGATCTATGTACTTTAATCTTGAGGAGGGTTTTGTTTTTTTTTTTTTAGGGGGGGGGGGGGGGCGCGTGCGTGAAACGGGGGGGGAGCGTGGGGGGGGACACACATCACTCACAATACAAACTCTCCAAACTCATCCTATCTAAGTACTCAACACTACAGTACTAACTAAAAGTTAGTACTGTTTATGTTAGTTATTTCTGGTAGTTCATTAATTATCACTTATTATCTCTGCTTATAAAAAATTTCCCTTAGCTTTTTAAGAGTATATTAAACCATTTTCCTTACTTTCTTTTTAGAGGGTAACCATTTAAGCTTATTTTTTCCCTATTTCAAAGTATTTTTCAAGGTGTTCAGCAGTTTTAGTTTTCTAGCTTATTTATCATGTTATAATCTATTCTGGTTGCTTAATCTATGCCTAAATGCTATAGGGTAAGTTAATTATCGTTTTACTTATTTGCTATTTTAATCTTGTTTCATAGTGTTTTTGTTTAAGCTAGCAGTACTAACTTAGCCACAGAACTAACATATAACTAATACAAGTACTAACCATCAAGTAGTACTGGTATTAATACTGGTAGTACTGCAGAAGACTGTTGAGCTATCTTAATTTTATTTAGTCTAAAATGCTTTTTGTATTTGCTTACTTAAGTTAGTTTACTTATTTGATTTGTCTAAGTTTCTTTGAGCTATTCGTGCTTATTTTAGAAGTTTAAGTGTTTTTGCCAATTCTAGCTTTTGTTGATTTGTTCCAGCTTTTTCTCTTTGCCTATTTTTTATTGATTTTGCTTAGTTTTATTCATTTTAGTGCCAAACTCATCTCCTTGTGACATTCAAACACAAATCATCATCGTCTTGCGATTATTTCCATCTCTAGCCTCGTTGGGAGCGATAACTACCCGGAACACTCTATACTGCTTCCGGTTTTCTTGATCTCGCGGATTCTGGTCCTTTGTTGTATTTATATTATATATAGATAGATTTTAAGGAGTAAGTTTTGGCGAGTCAACAGGCTGTGGCAACCGCTTCGGCCCATAAAAATAAAGGAGCTTTTGCATAAATTAACATAGTGCGGGCTGCTTCAATTAGCGTATGATTTCGTCTTTCCACAACACCGTTTTGCTGTGGAGAGCGAGCAACAGATGTTCATGGAAATGCCAACCTTCTCAATAAATAATCACGCAATGTCTATTAACAAACCAATCCAATATCTGTTCTGATGCCGTCTGAAACGGTTTCCTTTAGTATCGTAACTTGGAGTTGCATGAGTAAAAAATTAAATGGATTTTTTAGAAGAAAAGGAAGGAATTTATCTCATTCAAAACGTAGATAATAAAAGCTGGAGCTCTCATCTTTGATCTCAAGCATTTTAACCCATAGTAAATCGAGATGTAAGTCGTCCAACAATAACCGGAGGATGTACTTCCTTTCCATTGACACTCCGCGACACGCATTGGCCCACATAGATCCATATGCAACAAATAGAGTTTTTCTTGATTGGTGTCCTCAGATTTGGGTTTGTGGGGTTTCTTTGAACTTTTGCCTAATGCACATGCAGAACATAAGTGATCCTTCTCAAACTTGAGCTTAGGGAGACCTCGTACAAGTCCATGTCTTGTAAGATGATTGATAGAAGCAAAGTTCAAGTGAGATAGACGACGATGCCCATAACCAATACTTGGTTTTTAGACAGCCTTTGACAATAGACAAATGGGAGAGAGATGCCATCATATTCCCAAGTGAGATTGAATAAATTATCGCCCCGCGATATCACCGTCATAAATCAACACCTTCAAGATACTGCGAATGAAGCATGTGGTGTTGACGAAAAGTCCACTTCGAGATTGGAATCAAAAAATTGTCCACAAAAAAGATTAATGCCCCAAGTCTCTTCAACTTATAAAACCCTTGAAATAGTAACATTCCCAAACTGATAATCTCCAAAACCCATTATCATTCCTTTTGCAACTTGATCATTTCCGGAATTTAACTGTACCCAATAATTTACTAATGAAAATTGGTGAGCTGAGAGCGATCTCCGGATCATTCATTCGAGCAAACCGACATCCAATACCAGAGGACGAATTGGACAACCTGCCATTCATTCAAAGAAGTAGATGGATACATTGGTTTTTGTGGATCCCCGGATTGACTGGGTATCCTAGTTTGTTAGCAGACATTGTTTTAAAACCTTAGTTTTGCTAACACGGAACAGTAATTTTTTATTCTCCTAAGGTTTTCCTAGAGTATACCAATTTAACCACACATTTGGGTGATTCAGAGTCTAGAACAATTGGTTTCCTAGAAGGCACTTCATTAGTAGTGGTAATCCTAGTTAAAGGGCACACATTTCCTACAATAGTGAAGGACCCGGACCGGTAGGTTTCCAAATATATCCTATCTAGTGAAACACCTTTCCTTGTTTGGTTTTCCAAATATCTTCTTAGATTTTATTCTTCTTAGATTAGCTCGAAATTTTCACATACATTCATAGAATTAGAAAACACACAAATTATCCGCGAAAGACATGCAATCATACGTGATACAAACATATTCAGAAGTTATCTTGTTTCTTGAGATTCCTGCACAAACCGCAGATCCATTAACTATTAACAGTAACATTCCTTTTATTCCAAAACTAGATTTAACCGTTTCCTCAGGGTGAGCTCTACATTATTCTTCGAATTACTACTTGTTGTTTGCAGAATCCTATCATTCTTGTATTGCCCTGAAGTGCTGTGATCCGCTAGCACTAAGTAAAAAGTCTTAACCTCCTGGTAAATGCGAACACACGCTTTTTTAGATACTATGTTTGAATCGAGTCTGGTTTTGTTATTTCAGTGGATGGAGTGATTCGGCAAACCTAACTTTCTTATCCTTTTCACGGTGTGGACCTCAATTTAATTGAGACCACAATTGTTGAATGCTGATGCAGATCTACTTAAGTGTGAAAGCAAATCCTGAATGACTTTGGTAACTAAAGGCAGACTCTAAAAGTGAATCTTGAGGATAATTTGCTCTTACATGTTCACTATATCCCTAAGGAACCAAAGCTTCTTCCTGGTATGCATAATAACGAGAGTGAGCAGTTCCTTTTATTCAACAATTTGGGTAGTGATTGTTCCATATTATCCTTAGACACTTTTGGATCGACATGAGTGGGTCACGTATCCTCGTTTATCATAACTTTTTCCTTATTTTCCTTAACTGCATTTTTTAGGGCTGCTATGACCAAACTTGTTTCCTGAAGTTTTGCATTTTAATAAAAACTCCTCAGACTTTATATTGGACGATGCCTTGATAACGCCTCACATTGTTCTTTTGATGAACACGTTTGGTTTAATCGAGTCAAAAAAGTTGCTTATAAGTCCTGTTAAAATGCTCTAATCGCGAGCAACAAGTTTTGTCACTCTATGTTCCAATTCAATGTTAAGAGTCTCAATTTCATCCATGTCCATTTTGACTGTACTCTCATCCACATTTCCATTTAAGGACTTAATTTGCTCTTTTAACTTGACAATGACTGTGTCTTTTGCTTGAGACTGAGCTCTCAATTCACTTAATTCGAACAACAGAGTAGTGAAAACTGGAGCATATTTGATTAAAACAACTGTGTTCTTGTTGAAAATTCTTGATACAGTATAGAATACAGCTTCCAAAGGGATGCAAAAAGTTTCTCAAGAGTTGTAAAACTCTTGCAAAGTTATCGTAATGTCTTTATCACAACAAATCCTATTTAATGAGAAGCTCAGTCCTTGAGTTTGAGACACTTTTGACATTCAGTCACAGTTTCACCACTTGCATTCATAGACAAATTCACAACAATCTTTACAATATCCTTATCAATGGCTTGTGCCAAGAGTCGTTCATTTTCACTCAAAACTTGATTCATTTTAACTTCGAAAGTTCTGGACTCCAAGCGATGTTGTTCGACCACCTAGTTCCATTTGATAAAAGACTTTTTGGACATCGCAAGTTCTTCAACCAAGTAACGGTTGAAGTTATTAAATATCTTGTTAATTCTTTTATAAACGGAATGATTTCATCTTAAAAAACCAAAGCCTTCGAATGTTTCAAACCCCCACGTGCCCTCAGTGATCTGTGGCAAGTGGTTCTTCTCTTTGACAACGAATCAAAAGCCATAGATGGCGTTTAAAAGCTCTTTCAAGATAAAATTCACCATACTTACTGAAAGAATTCTTTGAACCTCAACTATGACGGGTTGTGGAAGACATGCGATGGGTCTAAAGCTGGGACCGAAGTTGCTTTCCAGAGGCCATGTTCACTATATACATCAGTTTTGTCGAACAAAGTCGTTTGTATAAACGTTATTAAGAATGCAAAAATAGATAGGTTACGTGTTTCACACTTCTATGATTCTCAAACAATTGATCTTGTTCTTCAAAAGCATATTTGTAACGACTCCTCTTCACTAAGCTCTAATGTTTCATCAGAATCAGGAATCACAATAGTATCCATTTTAAGAATGGTATTCCCGTCATACAGCTTTGGCTTTGACTCCCAAGCTTTCTTCAGATAGAAAGGTTTTTCAAAACCGATAGCTTGTTTCGAGGAATGATCATAACAAATTTTGGATTTAGTCATCATATGAAACAATTTGCTGCAGATTGTACCCTTTTGAAAAAGATGTCGTCAAGTGCCTTAAATTTCTTTTCTAAAGCAATTTCACTATCAATATTTTTGGTTTTTCTTCTAATATCAACTCATTTTTGGTTCAGAAACTGTTTTCCATTAAACAATTCCTTTCTTGCACTTGTTCGAAAAGATTTGCTTAAGACGTACAATCTTCGACAAACTGTTCATATGGATCCTGAAAAAACCTTTTTCAACATTTTGCTTTTCTTTCAACTCTTTAACCTCTTCTTTATATCTGTCAAGCTCGGTATCAAACTTTAATTAACAGTGGTGGCAAATGCTTCCACCTTGGTACTTAAAATGGTCAAACATAGACAATTATCAGACAACATGTTGAGCAGTAAGAGTTAGAATTCTGGACATGTTTCCTTCCTGCTGTGTTTTCACTCAGATACTGAGAATAAGGAATGATATTGCTATCACTGGTTATATCAGTTTCTGTCTGACTCACATCATTGGACTGTTCAGAAGACGTCATTATCTGCTCACTTTGATTGAAAAAATCATAGTTCAGATTATCTTGATTGTGTACCTCAGTGAGAGCATCTGAGCCATTCCTTGAGAGATTGGCCATCAGAGCAATCTTGGCTGAGTTGAGTTCATCACAATCAGAGTCATAACAACCAGATCATCGCTTATAAGCAGCATTGTGGGTGATGACTGTCTGAGAGGTTTGAATGTCAGGAAGTCCTGGATCTGCCAAAAATGCTATTTCTTCCTCTGTTAAAGCTTGACCCCCCCAAAAACCCTGCTTGAGCTTGGAACCAACAACACTTAACGTTGAACCATGTTTCATCCTTTTCCTCTAGGGCTTAGTGTCACTGCTTGGCAATATGACCCTGCAAAAATCCCGTATGCAATTGTAACAAATAACAGTCCTTTGTTTCCTCGGTTGCTGACCACTTGCACCAGGTGTGTATTTTTCTTGTTGTTCCAGCAGCCATAATAGTTTGTTCCCTCCGCCTGAACAGGTTGCACAATCACTTTTCCACATAGATGGTAGCTTGTTGACGAGGATTTGTGATGAAAGTCTCTTAGCTGATTTTGGTTAGTAGGATACCGGGATGTGACAACTAGCTAGTTAAGAAGACATCTGTGATTAATGCTTCAATTGATCATCCCCTTTCTGGAACACTGGAACAACTAGACTGGAGTCTGGTTGGGAAAATTCAGGTTGTTGCTGTTGATAGGTTGTGGGAGCATATTCCAATTGTGGGATTGATGGTTGTTGAGAATAAATGGGTTGTGGTGAACATTAATTGATACTCATTTGTTGGATAATAATGAAAGAGGTGTTGATTGATTGGTTGTGAATTGTTAGTTTAGATAAGGTGTAACAAACTGTGAAAATGAGATGGTGATACGTGAAGTTGAGATAGAGACTGTGGTGTGAGTGTGGTGGTAGATGAGATGATAAGCTGGCTGAGTTAATTGGTGAGATGCACCTAAAGCAAGAGGATCGGGTTGCGTTCAGCACCAACGAACTTCATTTGCATGTCGTTCATGTTGTTGCAGGTGAGCATGAAGCTGATCAACATTTGTAGTGTGCAAGTCTTTGACCAGTTTAACATCAGTAACAAATTTGCTCCATTCATCAGGAAGAGTGTTTAAAAACTTGGTGTTAACTTGAAACTGCTCCAATGGCATCTTGTAAATGTTCATATCATTGAGAACAGAGTGAACCTCAGTATACTCATGTAACGTCTCTCCTTTCTTGTAAGATAACTTATCGAATTCCGATCATACAGTTTGCACTCACGTACTTGTTTGTTCAATGACATTCCATGCATCAACATTTAATCTTCTCCCAAAGATCTTTTGCCACACGATGTTGACTCACAAGAGCATAGATTTCAGTGGTAAAGGCCTTGAGAATGATGAATATATATTGATGTCGCAATTTTGCCTTGAATGGCTTCAGCCTGGAGTTAGTTCAACTAATTCCTTAAGCCTTGTTACTCCATCCTCAGTGATTGAAGCCAAACAAGTGGTCCTTTTTTCACAGATGCAAGAATCATTCTTCATGTATGTGGTCTAATTCATTAAATAAAAGTTCCATTCTGCTTTTCCATGAATCATACAAGTGTTTTTCAAGCATCGGTGGTTTGTTGTCTCCTCCAGAAAGAAGTGATTTATCAGCAAGAGTCGTCATTGTGATATCAAAAAGATTACAAATTGATCGATCGGTGGTAGAAAGAAATTGTGTTTGGTTATGTGATTATTGAGTCTTGAAACGAAATTACACGGGATTTTACAATTCTTGACAAAACCGGGAAAACAAGTATTTGTTTCACGGGATTTTACAAGTCAAAGAAATAACCGTATAATTTAAAATTGAGTTTGTTAAGTTTAAACTTAATTTATTTTCACTAGTTCGGTCCTCTCGTTCGGTCCTCTCGTTCGGTCCTCTCGTTCGGTCCTCTCGTTCGGTCCTAACTAGTGACCACTCGTTCGGTTCTAACTAGAGAACACTCGTTCGGTTCTAACTAGAGAACACTCGTTCGGTTCTAACTAGAAACTACTCGTTTCAACTAGAGAGCACTCGTTCGGTTGACACTGATGACGCTTGTTCGGTTCAACCTATGCAACTGCTCGTTCGGTTATCTTGTTTGGTGTTCTAGTTCGGTTCTCTTGTTCGGTTCTCTAGTTCGGTTCTAACTAGTACGAAACCCAAATTATCAAAACTCAAAAAAACACGATTTTTAATGGTTTTAAGCAAAAATTCTTGTACAACTAGTATTACTAACCCTTGGGAAAAATAAAAATGAAAACTTTAAGGTTTTTAAGCCAAAAAATTTGAATCACTAATTTGCTCTTTGTAAAGGTTTTGAACACAAATCAAATAAACTAATAACATAATACACACCATCATGGTCTTGATACCAATTGAAGAATACTAGTAATCTTAACGATCAAAACCAAGAACAAAAAGAGTGAGTTGTGGGCATTCTCAGTTGTGTGCTGTCTTGTTTTTTCTTGTGAGCTCTTTGTGTTATTTTATAATGTGATGTTATGTTATAGCTGTTGTCTGATATTTGTTTGTGTGTTTTTGTTTGTCTTTTATGTTTTGTATTTAATGTTTTTTTTTGTTTGTCCTTGTGTGATCTTTTGTTTTACCAATTATTATCGGTTGTTTCGCTTTTTTTAGTCGATTTTTTTGTTTTTTTACAAGTCCACCATTCGATTTTCTCTATTGTGATTGATGCTTTTTGTGATGTTAGAGAGAGTGTGGATGGAAAAATGGTGAATGTATTAAATGAATTGAATGAAATGGAACAACCAACCCTCTTCAAGACTAGGAGAGGGCCTATAAATACTCTTACATTGGCCGGCCATGGGCTAAGTTGGGCCACCCATGGGCCTTGGGCCAGACTAGATTACTAATCTAATCATGATACTAACTACGAGCTAAGACCTGTTACAACTTGGAAGTGACCGACACTTTTCGTGTTTCCAACAAATTCATTACTCCTTGATTTGCATCTCCCCATGACCCTTCGTAGATGGCTTTTTGCTTCAAACCCTTCTCCCTTTAACTTTCCATCTACCAAATCATCGTATACCATTCATAATCTTGAAAGTAGGTTATGTGATGACATCAAATAACATCACTTTTATAGCATTATTTATCCTATGTAAATAACCCATTTAGTTTAATTATTGCAAAGAATTGTTACTTAATCGTTTATATTTGAGAACTGCAGTAACTATGGAGTACTTGGTGAAGATTAGCAAAAAGGCACGCATTCTGGAGCTTAAATGAAGACATTTGAAGATTACTGTTCTGCCACAAAATCTAATATCATCCATTACTATACCTCTTAATCTGTGCATCACAACAAAACTACCCCCAATTCCACCCATAACCCAATTATCTACACCATACTACCCCACCGCCCACAACAATTCATTCAAAACAAACAACATTAATCACACATAATTACCCAACATCTTTTCTGTTGTAGAGGCAATCCAGGCCTTAATTGGTTTTGGACATTATTTGAAAGTCGTGCTGAGTCTCTGTGTGTGTGTGTGCTCTTGTGGTCAACCCTACGCCCACCGTCCTCACCCCTCCGACTATAGATAGATACACTTATGAACACGATACTGAGCAGTACTAGTCTTCGATCTATATTATGATATGATATCTTACAGCCTTTTTTTTCAGAGATGCGAGTTCTAGCCGAGTGCTCCCTTCTTTTCGTCGTGCCACTTTTTACAACATAACAATACAATTTTTAGATGATCCTAAAAGATAGACTAGATACTCAATGCGCTGTGTTGTGATATAGAGTATAGAGCAACTCAACTGCGCTAGGTGTATGAGAGAGAGGTAAACAACTTGTAATCTCTCTCGATTAGAAATCACTCTTGTATGAGTTTAGTTTTTGGTATCATTCGTTAATCGGTTAGAGTGTGGAGAGATATCGGTGTAGAGTAGCTAAAATTATTACTTTTGTATTGAATTATGATCGGTTTTTATTTAAGGTTTATACCTTTGGGTATTAGCCAGTATTTTGTCGATCTGAAATGTTTTTTTTGTTTATTTCGATTCTTAATTTATAGTTGATTGCTTGTGTATGATTTATCAGTTTTAATGTTTGGTTTGTTTATCTCGATTGCTTAATTTATCGTTGATTGCTTGTTTATGTTTATCAGTTTATACTTGTTTACGTGCTTTTGTATGCGACCTATCATTCAACTGGATCTAGTGATACGGACCAAGTAATCTAGATGCTGGGATGGCTCTCCATATAGTGATTTATACATCTAGACCAATAGGATCACAAATAACAACCTATCTTTGCCCTTAGATTGTGAGCTTAGTTGGACCGGCAGGTGACCCTTGGGATCAACGAGTACGTTCTTAATTAATTGGTAAAGACTTGGTTAGTGGACTACTAGTGTATGAATTGCCTTTAAGCAGTAAGTGGGTAAAGTCTCTATGAGCTAGGGTTTAACAAGATCACCATTGCTTTAATCCCTAAGATAGATTATAATCAGCAAATAAGGATGCTTTATGCGGATACGTTTAATTGTGACAGAATTCTTCGTATCTAGGTCTTAGGAAGAAGTACCGCCTAAGTCTTAAGAATGATATGCCGCCTCGAGATAAGTAATCATTGCACTAAATAAACAAATCAACGTTCTGATTGGATTAATAATGGTTAATACAGTTTTCTTATATTTGGCTAGACCGCTCTTTTATCTTCTGTTAATTTGCTTGCGTGAGTTTTAGTGTCTTAAGTTGATTTTAGTCACCACAAAACCCGTGCCAGTCTCTCAGGCTGAAAACCCCCTTATCCGTTAGATTTAGGATTAACATAGGTTTAGCATAGGTTTAACATAGAATAGAATTAACTTAGTTTAGATAACCAAAATATTAATAAATTGAAAGATTGTTTCTCGCTCTTAGTGATCGACACCCTACTTACCACGAAACTCCCATCTGACCGGGTACACTGCCTGTTAAAGTGTTGTTTTTGGTAAAGTCAGCAAAATATAAATTTAAAACTTGAAATCATAAAATCACACACCTTACTACAACACATCAAGTTTTTGGCGCCGTTGCCTAGGAGTCAAAATTTAATCTTGATTTTTATTTGATATTTTGGTTTTTAACATTAGATTGATCTAACCCTTAAGATTAGTGTAATTTAGATTAGTGTATAATTCTGTATATTAGCTTGTATGTTGTTTGTTTAATTGGTTATTAGTTTAGTTGTTTGTGTGTTTAATTGTTTTCTAATACACTGTTCTGGTCGATAACCTGAAATTCATCAACAAATTTTTCCCTCCCTCCAAGACAACAAATCTTCGAAATGAAATCACGAGATTTCAACAAAGATTTGATGAGACGTTTTATGAGGCATGGGACCGATTCAACGATCTTCTTCGGGCATGTCCACATCATGGATTTTCGGAATTGCATCAACTCGATACATTCTACAATGCCTTGAACTCAAATGATCAAGATTCGTTGAATTCCGCCGCGGGTGGTAATTTTTTGGATAAGATGCCTCGAGAATGCCTAAGAATCATCGAGAGCAAATCCAAAGTTCGTAATTCACGTAACAAGCCAGTTGTTGCCAAAGTGGGTACGAGCACTTCCACCTCCGGTATCTCACCCGAAGTAGCCGCTCTTACCACCGATGTTGCCGAACTCAAAGATATGATGAAAACTTTGATTCTCGATAAGCAAAAATCCCAAGCTCCCGCAACCGTAAAGGCGGTCGAGGAAAAATGTGTAACTTGCGGTGGTGCTCATTCTTACCGAAATTGTCCCGCCACCGATGGCAACGTTTATCGTGACAATATTCAAGAATATGTTTCCCAAGCCGCCGTGGCTAATTTCAATCAAGGAAATACCGGTTATCGAGCCCCTATTGCTAATCAAATTTGACCTCCCGATTTTCCTCCCGTTCAAAACAATCAAGAAAATAATCAAAACCGTTACAACCAAAACCGGGGGAATAATTACAACCATGGACCAATCCACCAACCCTAACGATTAATCAACGGACAAATTTATCGACCCAGGTTAATCAACCTCCAGCTTACCAAGCTTCGGCTTACCAAGCTCCGGCTCCTCAAACACAAGGTGTGACGAGAACCGATTTTGAAAGCTACGTCAAAGCTAATGATGGGTTTATGCAAAACATACAAACCAACATAACTACATTGACCAATTCTAATCTTGAGCTCAAGAATATGTTTAGTCAATTCATGAAGATGAACACCGCCTCATCTTCGGGTACGGGTTCTCTCCTGAGTACACCGGTTACTAACCCGAGGGAAGACTGGAAGGGTTATTACTTACCGAAGCGTTGTTGCTTATCAAGGACCCACGTTCCTACTAACTTCTTTTTCTCCCTCTTAAAGTAGTAGGAGTGAAACGACTGGTAAAAAAGGGATACGGTTGCCTCCTATAATAAAGATAGTACCAAAGGACGTCAAACCTTCCGATATGGTCCAAAGTTCTACCTCAAGTACCAAATTTGTAGCCGTGTTATTTCCTATTAGTGCTCCGACTGCCTAACTTGAAACAGACAATTCAATACCCTTCGAGACGGAATGATGAAAGGCGCCTGTGAAAATCTAACAACAAATGAGAAATTCTACGAATCTTTATAAGCTTTGGTTTCGAAATTAGCTTAACGGATGCTTGATTCTTATGCTAAAATTTGCCCTCGACTCTTAAAGCTTGATTGGAAGAAGACAAAAGAAAAAATAAGTGGAAAGGGCGAGATAGCCTTTTATAATGAGCATTTTTTCGGCGGTCATCCTCAACAAGTTACTCGAAAAACTTAGAGACCCCCAGCAAATTTCTCATACCGTGTGATTTTCCCAGAATGGATTGATTCGGTGCTCTAGACTGGGCCGATCTTGGCGCAAGCATAAATTTAGGCCATGTTTCCATTGTGGAAAAAACTTTCTTTCCGGAGCTCACTCCTACTCGTATGACTCTCGAACTCTTGCAGACAAACGAACGACTTCTCAAATTTCCGATCGGGTGATCGCCGAGATGTTCTACAGAAATTAGGAAATGTTCCAATTCCTTGCGTCTTGAGTCGTAGACTTTGATGCCGATCCTCGAGTCCCCCTAATTCTCGGGAGATCCTTCTTAAAGACCGGACGTGCTTTGATTGATGTTTACGAAGGAGAATTAACTCTTCGTGTTGGAAAAGAAGCCGTAACATTCAATCTTGATCAAACTTCGAGATACTCCTCTAATTACGATGATATGACGGCGAACCGAATCGACGTCATTGAAATGGCTTGTGAGGAGTATTCTCAAGAAGTTCTCGGTTTCTCCGATGTGATCGCGAGTGGCAATCCCACTCCTTATTATGACCCGATCGTTTCTACCTCTTCTCCGACTCTCACTCCCTTCGGGGATAGTGATTTTCTTCTCGAGGAAGTCGACGCTTTCCTCGCTCTTGAAGATGATCCAACTTCACCAGAAGTTGATCACTCTTATTATGACCCGGAGGGGGATATTCTTCTTCTTGAAGCATTTCTCAATGATGATCCATCATTACCCCCTCCCACTCAAGGAAACTATTTGCTTGAAATTCAAAAAGAACTTAAAGTTTGTGAAGCTAAAAATGATAAATCTTCAATTGATGAACCTCCCGAGGTTGAAATCAAGGACTTACCTTCTCATATCGAATACGCATTTTTGGAAGGTGACAACAAGTTGCCCGTCATAATTGCTAAAGACTTGAGTGTCAAGAAAAAAGCCGCTCTCATAAAGGTTTTAAAGTCACACAAGCGAGCCATCGCTTGGAAACTCTCCGACATCAAGGGTATTAACCCAAAAATTTATACTCACAAGATTCTTATGGAAGAGGACTACAAACCGGCGGTTCAACACCAAAGAAGGGTGAATCCAAAAATTCACGATGTCATCAAAAAGGAGGTTGAAAAACTTCTTGACGCCGGATTAATTTACCCAATCTCGGATAGTCCTTGGGTAAGCCCCGCACATTGCGTACCGAAAAAAGGTGGTTTTACCATTGTTGAAAATGATGAAAATGAGTTAATTCCTCCTATCGATGGTTATGGGATGGCGTGTATGCATGACTACCCGAAAGATAAATGAAGCCCACCGTAAAAGACCACTTTGCCACTTACCGTTTATGGATTCAAATTACTCCGAAGAGATTTAGCGGGAAACGTAGAGTTACTATTGTTTTTCTCATGGTTTCTCGTTATTGGGTTACTTTCAAAATTCTTACTATCAACCCTCATGATCAAGAATAGACTACTCATTCATGTGGTCCTTACGGATTGTTCGCATACCGTCGGCATGCCCTTTTGGATTAGGCTATGCACCGAAGGCACGTTTCAAAGGTGTATGGATGTGGGGGGGGGGGGAGCTATCTTTCATGATATGATCGAAAAAACGATGGAAGTCTTTATGGACGACTTCTCAGTCTTTGGGAATTCATTCAGAAATTGCCTCTCTCATGTAAACAAGATGCTTTAAAGGTGTGAAGACACCAATCTTTGTCTAAATTGGGAAAAGAGTCATTTTATGGTTAAGGAAGTCATTGTCCTTGGCCATAAGATTTCCAAAAATGGGATTGAGGTCGATAAAGCCAAAGTCGATGTAATTGCTAAGTTACCTCATCCC
>BQNB010030169.1:10752-55114 GCA_026074375.1 Tanacetum coccineum
AACACGAGGTGTTATAGCCACTATGATTCGGCTGAGAGCTGAGACACCATTTACTTCCCATCCACTACCATTGAGTACACCACCATCAGGGACACCACCACTCCTACCTATACCTTTACCTACTCCATCACCACCTTTACTATTTGTAGAGCAGGTGTTTCTAAGGTTACATTGCCACCTCGAAAGAGGTTGTGTATTGCTCTAGGTCTGAGATATGAGGTCGGTGAGAGTTCATCTGCTCCCACTGCTAGACCTACTGGAGGTTTTAGGGTGGATTATGGTTTTGTTGCCACTTTGGATGATGAGATCAGACGTGACCCTGAGAGAGATGTTGGTTATGGGATTACAGACACTTAGGATGAGATGCTTGTGGGCATGCCTGGGGCACCAGCGACTGATGAGACAGAGTTGGATCAGAGATTGACAGACTTTATCACTACGGTTAGACAGGATACTAAAGAGATTTATAGGAGACTGGATGATGCACAGGATGATAGGTCATTGATGAGCAGTCGGCTTAACATGTTGTATAGAGATAGACGTGCTCATGCTCGCACTGCTTTACTCATGGAGAGAGAGGTTAGACTTTCCTGTGAGGCCTAAGGACGGTCGATGGATGCTAGTGACACCGCCCATTATGAGGTGAGAGCATTGAGGACTACAGTATTGGCACAACAGATGGAGATTGCAGCCTTGCGAGTAGCAGACCGTGCTTAACAGATACAGCTTATAGAGACACTAAGACTGATGAGTACACTGCAGACACATGTGACAACACTGCAGGGATAGCAGGGACCCGCTAGAGGTCCAGCACAGCCCGAGATACCAGAGGAGGCCGGTAGTAGCTCTTAGATTTGTTATGTTGTAGCTATGTTGATTAGCCTACTAAGTATTATGGGGTAACTCTCGGTTAGTAAGGCTTTAGGTTGTTTATATTTCATTTGTAACCTAAGGGTAGTGATCATTTTGTATCTAAATCAGGTCATGTATGTTTCCAGATTATATATGGAAGGGATGTATTATGTCATGTCTGTAATCGAATTTATTATGAATGAATGTCGATTTAGTTACACCATTGTTAATTTCAATTTAGTTGTGTATTTCACTGTGTGATGTGATCTCACTTTATTTATTGTGTATATGTTATGTCATGGTTATGATTTTATGAAATCTAACGGGTATTATATTTTCTTGTGATTGAAGAAAATGGCACAAAAAAGAACCACCAAATCAATACCAGCCGCAACAACCACCACCACTACCATTGTGACTAATACCCAACTTAAGGCACTGATCGACCAAGGCATTGCTAATGCACTAGCAGTACGTGACGCTGACAGAAGCCGAAATGGCAAAGACAGTAATGATTCAGCCACGGGTGTAAGGAGGCAAGCTCCTCCTGCTCGTGAGTGCACTTACCCAGACTTTATGAAATGCAAACATGTATACTTTAAGGGTACTGAAGGAATCGTCCAGTTGACTCAGTGGTTTGAAAGAATGGAAACTGTGTTCCGCATAAGCAACTGCTCTATGGAAAATCAAATCAAGTTTTCTACTTGTACTCTTCATGGAAGTGCTCTAACGTGGTGGAACTCCCACGTTAAGACTGTTGGTCATGATGTTGCTTATGTAATTACTTGGACAAACCTAAGAAATAAGATGATCGACAAGTACTGCCTAAGGGGCGAGATTAAGAAGCTGGAGGCTGAGATGTGGAATTTAAAGGTTAAAGGTACCGACGTGGTAGGCTATAACCAACGATTTCAGGAACTAGCATTGATGTGTGCTAGGATGTTTCCTGAAGAGTCAGACAAGATTGAGAAATATGTCGGTGGGTTGCTCGACATGATTCACGGAAGTGTAATGGCATCTAAGCCGAAAACCATGCAGGATGCAATTGAATTTGCAACTAAGCTGATGGACAAGAAAATCCGCACTTTTGCTGAACGACAAAGTGAGAACAAAAGAAACCAAGTTGATAACCAACAACAACAACAAAACAAGAGGCACAACAATGGCAGAGCTTATGCTGCAGGGTTTGGTGAGAAGAAACCTTACGGAGGATCCAAACCTCTGTGCTTAAAATGAAACTAACACCATGACGGTCTGTGTGCTCCAAATTGCCACAAGTGCAACCGAGTTGGCCATCCGGCTCGTGACCGTTGGAGTACTGAAAATGCCAACACTACTAATAACCAAAGGGGCACTAGGGCAGGTCAGAAACCTACTTGCTATGGATGTGGACCCCAGGGACATTTCAAGTGGGATTGTCCAAAGCTGAAAAACAACAACCGTGGTAACCAAGGTAGAAATGGCAATGCTCCAGCAAAAGTGTATGCTATAGGCCGTGCAGGGACAAACCCAGACTCAAACGTCGTTACGGGTACGCTCCTTCTAAACAACCGCTATGCTTCTGTCTTATTTGACACTGGTGCCGATAGAAGCTTTGTGTCTACTACATTTAGCTCCCAGATTGATATCACACCATCTACCTTAGATCATTATTATGATATTGAACTAGCTGACGGGTGAATAATTGGGTTAAACGCTATCATTCGGGGTTGTACATTAAATTTATTAAATCACCCATTCAACATAGACTTGATGCCCGTAGAACTTGGTAGTCTCGACGTCATAATCGGTATGGATTGGTTGGCAAAGTACCAAGCTGTCATCGTTTGTGCCAAGAAAATTGTTCGTATTCCCTAGGGAAATGAAACGTTGATTGTTCGTAGTGACAGAAGCGCCCGAGGAAACGAGACTCATTTGAACATCATCTCGTGCACTAAAACGCATAAGTACATGCTGAAAGGATGTCCTATTTTTTGGCACATGTTACTACAAAGGAGACCGAAGACAAGTCAAAGAAGAAGCGACTTAAGGACGTACCAATCGTTCAAAATTTTCTTAAAGTATTTCCTGAAGACTTGTCGGGTCTTCCACCGACTCAACAAGTGGAATTACAAATCGATTTGATACCTAGTGTTGTACCTGTAGCACGGGAACCTTATCGATTGTCCTTGTCCGAAATGAAAGAATTGTCAGACCAAATCCAAAAGCTTTCGGATAAGGGCTTCATAAGATCCAGTTCCTCACCTTGGGGAGCTCTGGTCTTGTTTGTCAAGAAGAAGGATGGATCATTTCGTATGTGCATTGACTACCGAGAGCTGAACAAGCTAATGGTGAAGAATCGTTATCTACTCCCAAGGATTGACAATTTATTTGATCAACTACAAGGATCCAGTGTTTATTCTAAGATAGACTTGCGATCAGGTTATCACCAGCTTTGAGTACGTGAAGAAGATATTCCGAAGAGAGAGATATTCTGAAGAACGGAATTCAAGAACCACAATATGGTCATTCATGAGATTTCCAAGTTAATGCCATTTGGCTAGCGCGAACGCAAATGACACCAGCGGTATTTATGGATCTCATGAACCGCTATCCAAATAAGCCATTTCATGCGATATATATTATGATTGTCTTTATCGAAAATATCCTCATCTACTCCAAGAACAAGAAGGAACACAAAGAACATCTTAAGGAAATTCTAGAATTGCTTAAGAAAGAGGAGTTGTACGCTAAATTCTCTAAATGCGAATTTTGGCTTCCCAAGGTACAATTTCTTGGCCACATGATTGATAGTTAAGACATTCATGTGGATCCCACCAAGATCAAATCCATAAAAGATTGGGCATTTCCTAAAACACCAACGAAGATTCAGTAATTTTTAGGTCTTGCTGAGTAATACCGAAGATTCATCAAAGGATTTTTGAAGATCGCCAAGCTAATGACCAAGCTTACTCAGAAGAAGGCCATGTCCATTTAGGGCGACAAACAAGAAGCAGCGTTTCAACTGTTGAAGCAGAAGTTGTGTAGTGCACCAATTCTAGCTTTACTTGAAGGAAGCGAAGATTTTATCGCAAATTCATGAGAAGACCTATACGACTCATGATTTGGAACATGGAGCAGTAGTGTTCGCTCTTAAGATTTGGAGGCACTATCTATATGGGACCAAGTGTACAGTGTTCACTGATCATAAGAGTTTACAACACATTCTTAATCAGAACAAGTTGAATATGAGGCAACGTCATTGGTTAGAGTTACTCAGTGATTACGATTGTGAGATTCGTTATCACCCGGGAAAGGCAAATGTTGTTGCTGATGCTCTGAGCAGGAAAGAGCGAATAAAGCCATTAAGACTTCGAACCTTTGTCATAACTATTGGTTTGGACATTCCTAAGCAAATCTTGAATGCTCGGACTGAAGCACAGAAACCAGAGAACATCAAGAACGAAGATGTTGGAGGTATGTTGATTGAAAATACTATTGATTCAGAGAAACTTAGAACGGAAAAGTTGGAACCCCGTGCGGATGCAACTTTATGCTTAAATGGTAGGAGTTGGTTACCATGTTATGGCGACCTAAGGACTGTGATCATGCACGAGTCCCACAAGTCAAAATACTCTATCCATCCGGGTTCTAACAAGATGTATCAAGACATGAAGAAGCTATATTGGTGGCCCAATATGAAGGCCGACATCGCCACCTATGTTAGCAAATGTCTGACATGTGCTAAGGTCAAGGATGAACATCAAAGGCCATCGGGTTTGTTTGTGCAACCCGGGATACATAAATGGAAGTGGAATAATATCATAATGGATTTTATCACGAAGCTTAATAAAGTCGTCAGAAGGTTATGACACCATTTGGGTGATTGTTAACCGACTAACTAAATCCGCAATCTTCGTACCAATAAGGGAAACCAATCCTATGGAAAAATTGGCAAGGATGTACCTGAAAGAGGTGGTAACGAGGCATGGGATACCTGTCTCAATAATTTGTGATCGCGACCCTAGGTTTGCATCAAATTTCTGGAGGTTACTTTAGAAGGCCTTGGGTACGAATTTGGATGTGAGTACTACATATCATCCGCAGACTGACAGAAAAAGTGAGAGGACTATTTAAACTCTCGAGGATATGCTGCGTGCTTGTGTGATCGACTTTTGAAAGGGTTGGGTTAACCATTCGCCATTAGTCGATTTTTCATATAACAATAGTTATCACGCTAGCATTAAGGCTGCACCATTTGAAGCACTTTATGGTCAAAAGTGTCGTTCACCTATTTGTTGGGCCGAGGTTGGAGAAGTTCAACTCACTGGTCCAGACATAGTTTAAGAGACGACCGAGAAAATCATTCAGATAAAGAAGAGAATTCAAGCCGCTCGTGATCGACAAAAGAGTTACACCGATTTAAAGCGTAAGCTGATGAAATTTCAAGTTAGAGATAGGGTTATGCTTAAGGTTTTGCCTTGGAAAGGAGTAGTACGTTTTGGAAAACGGGGGAAGCTAAAACCCAGATATGTTGGACCTTTTAAAGTGTTAGAAAAGGTTGGATCCATTGCTTACAAGCTTAAACTTCCTTAAGAGCTAAGCAGGGTTCACAATACGTTTCATGTATCCAACTTGAAGAAGTGCTACACCGACGAACCATTAGCCATTCTGTTGGATGGACTACACATTGATGACAAACTTCATTTTGTTGAGGAAACAGTAGAAATCGTGGACCGTGAAGTTAAACGATTGAAACAAAGCCGTATCCTAATTGTCAAGGTTTGATGGAACTCCAGGAGAGGTCCTGAGTTTACATGGGAACGTGTAGACCAATTCTGGAAGAAGTATCCATACCTCTTCACAAAGACTGCACTGTGGTTAAGTGCCACGTCTTAAGCCTTGAGGACAAGGCTCATTTAACGGGGGAAGACTATAACACCCCGTGTTTTAGGGTCATTTACAACGTCAATAAATTCACTGTTTATTTTTAGTTTTGTACGCGTTTGCTTTTAAATTGTAATCGTTAAGTTAAATCGCGTAAACTAAAATGATCATTCAACGTAAACGGGCATCAAACAATTAAATGTTTACGTCAAGAAAGTGTTAGATAATTATTTAAAGTATAATTATTATCTTTGCACATTTTATTTTCATTGGTTACGTAGAGTGTTTACGTTTCGCGATAAAATACGTTTAGGCATTCCCGGAACTACCAAAACTTTTCTACGCTTCAACAAATACCCATTTTTAAACCCAATGTTCAATGTTTTATTAAAACATCACCCTTTTTATCATATTGGCTGAATTTATCATAAAAGAAATCAACCAAGACTTACAAATTGCAAGAAATATCTTTATACATGTAAACTACAACTTGTAACTTTAATATAATGCAAGATATTGTGTATAAGACCAAAAATCATCTAGTACTTCCTCCCCCCTCCTAAATTTCATGAGATAACTCCCATATTAGGGAACCAAGAGCACACAAACACTTAGTCAAGACTTGTACAACTTATAACTAATAATACCTAAGACTAGTGACTAGTGAACTTGACCAAGACTTCCTTAAAACCCTCTTTGTGTCTTGGACTTTCCTAGGGCAATATTGACTAGTCAAGGAAGTATATAAAACCTTAGCTAGAAAGATAAACACACACAACTCATTTCTTTGCGCTTTTCAAAAAACAACTCATTTCTTTGGTGAAATCAACACAATTTCTCTCTTGTTCCTCCTCCAAACCCATGGCATACCACAAAACACATAAACAATGTTAGGATTAATGTTTTCTTAACTTAGTACCGACAGTACAAAGTAGTAAGTACTGTTAGTTAGTTAGTACTGTTAGTAGAAAGTTAGTTAGTACTGCTGAGAAGATATTTAAAAGATATTTATGAGATATTTGTCAAAAAGATATGTAAGCCTATTAGGGTTATCCTTAGTCTATAAAAGGATAACTGTTGGCATATTTTGAAGACAGACGAAGACAGAAGATTACAGACGAATACACAAGCTTAGCAAATCATATACAACATAGTTAGCAATCTGTAATCTTCAAGAACACATTAATAAAGTTGTTATTCAGTTGTTCATTGTTCTTCTTAGTACCTGTGTTAAGATTCCGCATTAACAAGACCTATAGGTGGTATTAATCAAAGTACTATATTACTAGGGAGTTTCATAATGAGGCCTCTTCGGGGTGGCGTATCGACGAGTTGTTGGATTTACGATTTAAAGTGTCATAGCTCCTCATATGTTCACTACACGACCTCTTAATTATGATAGCCCGAACGATAGTATGATGAGCTATACGACCTATAAATAATCAAAGTGTTTAGTACTTATTAGAACCTATATTGGATTAGGTTGCCTTCGGATTCCTTCGTAACGCATTTTCCATTTTGAATACTTGTTGATTACCATTCACTCAAGGTGAGTTCGTAGCCCCTTTTTCTACTACTTGTTTTATTAAATTCGGGGGAGATTACATGCTTGATTTCTTTGGACACAAGTGTTTTCAAAACTGTATGCTATTTCCTGATTACATTATTGCCTAAGTACCCTTCTGCCACTAAGTCCCCTTTTATCATGAACCGTTAATTACCTGCTGGGTGTTATGGCGACTTGAGGACTGTCATTATGCGCGAGTCCCACAAGTCAAAATACTCTATTCATCCGGGTTCTGACAAGATGTACCAAGACCTGAAGAAGCTATATTGGTGGCCCAATATGAAAGCAAACAGCGCCACCTATGTTAGCAAGTACCTAACCTGTGCTAAGGTCAAAGCTGAATATCCAAGACCTTCGGGATTGTTGGTACAACCTGAATTACCTCAATGGAAGTGGGACAATATCACCATGGATTTTGTCACAAAGCTTCCAAAATCGCCACAAGGTTACGATACCATTTGGCTGATCGTTGACCGACTCACTAAGTCTACAATCTTTGTACCGATGAGAGAAACTGATCCCCTAGAAAAACTAGCGAAATTATACCTGAAGGAAGTGGTCGCGAGACATGGAATCCCCGTCTCAATCATCTATGACCGTGACCCTAGGTTTGCATCAAGATTCTAGAGGACACTCCAGAAGGCTTTGGGTACTAGCTTGGACATGAGTACAGCTTATCATCCAAAGACTGACGGACAGAGCGAGAGGACAATTCAAACCCTCGAGGATATTCTACGTGCTTGCGTGATTGATTTCGGAAAGGGTTGTGTTTATCACTTACCGTTAGTTGAATTCTCTTATAACAATAGCTATCACGCTAGTATTAAGGCAGCACCATTTGAAGCACTGTATGGTAGAAAGTGTCGTTCACTTGTTTGTTGGGCTGAGGTTGGAGAGGTCCAACTCACTGGTCCAGAGATAGTGCACGAAACTACCGAGAAGATTGTCCAGATCAAGCAGAGGATTCAAGCTGCTCGTGATCGTCAGAAGAGTTATGCGGATTTGAAGCGTAAGCCGATGGAAATTCAAATTGGGGATCAGGTTATGCTTAAAGTTTCGCCTTGGAAAGGGGTTGTACGTTTTGGCAAACGGGGGAAGTTAAACCCTAGATATGTTAGACCCTTTAAGGTGTTAGAAAGGGTTGGATCCGTTGCCTACAATCTCGAGCTTCCAGAAGAGCTGAGCAAGGTTCACAATACATTTCATGTATCCAATTTGAAAAAGTGCTATGCTGACGAACCGTTAGCCGTTCCTTTGGATGGACTTCATTTTGATGACAAGCTTCAGTTTTTCGAGGAACCCGTCGAGATCGTGGACCATGAAGTTAAACGGTTGAAGCGAAGCCATATTCCATTAGTCACGGTTCGATGGAACTCCAAGCGAGGTCCTGAGTTTACGTGGGAATGCGAGGATCAATTCCGGAAAAGATACCCACATCTATTCGCAAAGACCGCGCCGTGGATAAGTGTCGCGTCTTGAGCCTTGAGGACAAGGCTCGTTCAACGGGGGAAGTCTATAACTCCCCGTGTTTTAAGGTCACTAATGTCGCCAATAAATCTACTATTTATTTTTGGTGTTGTACGAGTTTGCTTTTAATTTCATGTATTAAGTAAAATCGTGTAAGATAAAAACGATCATTCAATGTAAAAGGGCATCATACAATTAAGCATTTACATCAATCAAGTATTAAATAATTATTTTGAGAATAATTATGGTCTGTGTTTATTGTATTTTTATCGGTTACGTAAAGTGTTTACGTTTCGCGATAAATTAAGCTTAGGCATACCCGGAACCACCAAAACTTTTCTACGCTTCAACAAATACCTACTTTTATACCCAATACCTAAAAGTTACTCAATATTATCACATATATGTTGATAGGGCCGGATTTGGAGCTTAGATAACAAAGAAAATATCAAAACTTTTGCAACTTGCAAGTAATACTTTCCTTTATGCAAATAAATAGCTAGACACTACTTCCTTATTCCATGGCGATGTTCTCTACTTTTACATGACAAAGAAACATAACCATTTATGAGTACCCCCCCCCCCTCCAATCCCCCTCCCTCCCCCCTTTCCACCCATCCCTCCTCCCATCCGTGCCGGCCCCCCCCAAATCCGCACCTTGTCCTCGCCACCCCGTCGCCTCCCCTCCCCCTAGCCAACGCATAGACACCCCCCCCCCTATCTTCCTCCATAGACCACCCCCGCACCCCCATCCCCCCCCCCATTCCCACCTTCACCCCCCTCGTCGCTCCGACAAACCCCACACCCCCAAAGTCCCCCCCCCTACCTCCCTAAACGCACTCCCCCCCCCCCACCTCCCCCTCCCCCCACCGCCACCCACCCTCCTCAGCTATTAGGCCTCCCCTTCCCATCTCCCACCCCTACGCCCATGCATCGCCCCCCCCCTCTAAAGCTCCTCGCGCCCATCCCATCCATCTCCCACCCCCCACCACCCACCACCCCCCCGCCCCACCCACCCCCACCACCACCCACCATAACCCTCCTCCCTCCTCCACGCACCTCTCACCTCCCCCGCCTTCACACCACCTATAAACCTAAACTGCTCACCCTACCTATACATTAGCCAACCTCCTCGACCGCCCCCCCACAAACAAAACTCCGCAACCCACCACCACCCCCCCAAGTACCACACATCCCCCCTGAAATATCCACTTATACCTAAAATAGACAAACATGATGTCACCAAAGACAGTTAGAACCAACACCCACCACATTAAACCAGTACAACATAAACTCTTAATGTAATACACTACAACTATTACCATACCAAATAAGAAACCTAAATAATAGTAAAATATCAAGGCATCAAGAAACCATGCCCCCGTCCTAACCAACACATAACCACAACAAAGGGACAAGAACACACAAAAACAACCAACTTGACTAGTACAAACGCTTAGTCATAAAACCTAGCCTAATAATTTCCATGAAGCCTATAACTCTCCTTAATACCCTCCATTTGTTCGCCACTCTAAGAACCGACTATAAGAGCAATCTTTTGACTCAGTATGACATATCTCATACTAGTATACATGTAAAGAGAAACACATACAACACAAACACTAACCTAAAAATCAACAAAAAAACCCCTCTCAAATTCCTCTCTGGCAACCCACGGCCAAACCACCCCTTTATATGGAGTAATCCATACAAAATTTTCTACAACCCATACAAGCCATCACACATCATTCCAAAGATATACTAAGGTGTTCGCAAGCCTTGGTTAAACCATTTACAAGTAAAGAACAAATAAAGAAAATTAGGGAAAGAAAACCTAATCTATGTTTTTCAACTTTTGCAAGCTTTGGTTAAGTCAAATCATTCGGGTTTATACACTTATTACTCAACATCATCATTCATCACTAAAGTTCTCTAATCCACTTTAACTTTTTCATTTTCATGGATATATGTGTATAACGATGTTTATGTAGTAAAATCACATTAAGATACTTTAACATTTAAAAATGTATTTTTACTTATATAGTGAAATTAGTACACTTAACACAGTTTATATGTATTATATTATGAGGAGTTATAAAATGTGATACATAATAGTTTTTAAACTATCTTGGTTAAGCTTAAAAAGTGTTTAAATGCAAGATTTAGGGTATTTATTATTTTATTAAAAAGCTACAATACAAGTGTATAATAACTTTGTAAGCATATTAATCTTGTTACTATGTGACTTTGTGTGAGACAAGTGAGATGACAAATGGACTTTAAATATATGTAACACATATAATATATATGGTATAAAAGACTTGTAGTAAGTTGCAAGATTAAAAAGTACAATAAAATAAGCTTTATATAAAAGTATAACATAATGATATAAAAGGGCTGCTTGGATTTCGAATTTAAATCAGTAGGTTTGACCTTTTAGAAAAATAATACTACTCATGACGATTCCAAAAAGGTAAGAAACTTGAAAAACGGATTAATAACCAAAAAGATACGGTAAAAACAAGTTCTACGATAAATAAACGGTTTTATAAAAGAATTTTTATAAAACAATTTATAAAAATTATACAAAACAGAAAGTTTGGTATTTTTAATAGATTATACACATTTTTAGGATTCCAAAACAATAAGAAACGTAATTTTTCGATTAAAAACGAAGAAGTTATGAATTACGCGAGTTTATATACTTAAAATATATAAAAATACTTTCATAAAACTATTTTTCATAAAAAGTTACTGTTCATGACAGAAACATTAATTTTTGTAAACTTCATAAATAAATAGAAATTTCAATTACGAGAACGAGCTCGAAAGAATTACTAAAAACGGAGCTAAAACGAATAAAATATGACGTTTACGATAATTCGAGTTTATAAAAGAAATTTTATAAAGTATGAACAGTAAAAATTACTGTTCATCAGCAGACCCCGCTTTATAAAAATGTGATAATTTTGATAACGAAGACGTGGTTGAAGGAATCGCTAAAATCGGGATTAAAACGAATAAGTTATTGCATTTACGGGTGTTACGACAATTAAATTTATAAAACGTCATAAACAGTAAAAGTACTGTTCATCAGAAGGTTATAAAATATAAAAATATAATATATTTTTTAAAAATCATCTTAATACGAAGATGTGGACGTAAGAAACGCGAGAAACGGGTTTAAAACGGGAAAGTTATGCTAGTTTTACTAAAACGATAATTATAAACGTTTTCACTCTATAACTAAGATTTTTTAAATACACTAATGGTTGATGTAAGCTACAAACGTTGTATATGAAAAAGTTAATCAATGTGAATTGACTTATACAGACCTAAATGGATTAGGGTTGCATTCGATCATTACGTGAGTGCAATTATCTGTGTTTAATGGATTATCAGTACTCAAGGTGAGATCATAGCCCCCCCCCGATATACATGGTTTTAGTTTTATAAGTTTTGGGTGAAATCAGTAAATGTTTTAATAAACTGGACACAAGTGTGATAATATTTTCTATTTGAATACTGTTGCCTAAGTAGCGATAACCCAATGAGCCCCATTATCATGAACTGTTAATTATGGTATAACCAATTGGATTGGTCTCAGTAAGCGCGAATGTTATAAATAGATCTATTGGGTTTGACATCCCCCCGTTCGGCGTAATTACTATCACTAGGCAAACGAACGATATACCATGTCGGATTAGGATGTTGCGGGTTAGAAACATCAATACGGTAATGTATGGGCAATTATTATATTGCCATTTATTTATGTCAAGCTTCATGTCATGAGCTTAGAGCAAAACGAATTACGAATTATGTATTATTTGTCATCTCCTGCATTTATCATATACTTGGAGAAATCTATGGTCCAACCCTTTATAACGATTTATTAAACCTATGAAATTCACGCAACATTAATGTTGACGTTTTAAAGTTAATGTTTTTTAGGAGGTAGTAAGGACAAGTGCAAGCGATACATTAGTATTTTGGTATTTTGGGATGACATGCCCCTTTATAGAAAGTTGCATTAAATTTTGGGAATCATTTATTATGAACTAGTATCTTTGTAATATTGACAAGGAATAAGTTAAAGCTTTGGGCGTTTGTAACAAATGTTTGTTAAATTCCAATGTATCAGTTTAACGACTCTTTAATGATCGTTCAAATATATATGCTTGTTGTTATTAATCTTAATTGTGACATGCCGCGACACCTTATTCCTCTGCGACCTAGATTTATGTGTGTAAAAGAATTGGTATCAAGAAGCTAAGGAATATAGAGAACCAGGTGCAAAATGTTTTTTGCTGGACTAATAACCGTTTAAAACATTGCTTTAGTGCAAATAGGGGTTTCACGTGTATATACATACATAACATACATGCATATACTAGTTGATACATTAGTTGGTTAGACTAGATGCATTCATGATTGATATACGTGTTATAATATAATATGTATATTACTATAAGGGTCTTATACTAAATACTTATGTAAGCAACTTTTTGATTTTTAGATATTACGATGTCGGATTCGAAAGATTCCACAGTCAACGAACCACCATTGTCGAGTCCATTTGCAGATATTGTTCCAGACCCTGTGCTCACTGAGGAGTCGATGGACCACCTATTATGCCCAGGAGTACCAATATGCTTACATATTGGCTATTATCAGGCTCCTCCATCGCCTGACCTACAAAACCTGACCCTGATACCCCATTCAACCACGACCCCCACTTGACTTGCTGTCCTGAGCCGGGATTAACCCTGAGTACATGCTACTAGAGGATGAGATACTCCTGGCCGAGGAGTAGCCACTGCCTGCTGCTGCCTCACCCACTACAGATTCACCAGAATATGTTCCTGAGTCTGATCCAGAGGAGGAACCGGAGGAGGATGATGAGGATCCCGAGGAGGATCTAGCTGATTACCCTACTGATAGGGATGATGATGATGATGAGGAGGAGGAGGAGCCTTCCGGAGATGATGCGGATGATGAGGACGAGGACAAGGATGAGGATGAGGAGGAGGAGGAGCCACCCAGCTTCGGCCGACTCTGTCCCACCTGTATACCTATGAACTGCCATGATATCTATCCGTAAATGAGCCATCCATATCACTTCCCCTAAGGAAGAGTTTTCGAGCGATATCTTGCCTTAACCACATCCACCAACCATCACCACTTACTCCACTATCACTCCATTAACCACAGATACCATCTCCCCCACTTCCAGCATCACCACCTGCTAGTCTTATTCGTCCGTTGGGCTATCGAGCTGCTATGATTCGGTTGAGAGCCGAGACACCATCCACTTCTCATCCATTACCACTACCTACTTCATCACCACCTTTGCAGTTACTATCTTCTGACCATAGGGCAAACAGGCCCGAGATAACACTACCACCTCAGAAGAGTTTGGGTATTGATCTTGGTCCTAGGTACGAGATTGGAGAGAGTTCAGCTGCTGGTGCCGCTAGACCAATTAGAGGTCGTAAGGCAGACTATGGGTTTGTCAGTACTATGGATACCGAGATCAGACGATAGAGAGCAAAGGAGGTCGGCTATAGGATTAGAGATGTTTGGGTAGACCCGAGAGAGGCTGTTGAGGAGGTAGCACCGATGACCCTTGAAGGGGTCAATACTAAGGTGACCGAGCTTGCTGCAGTTCAGGAGCAAGACACGCAAGACATCTATGCTGTGATAGAGGATACTCAGGATAGGTAGACTCAGATATATCAAAGTCTTGAGACGTTGGTTGATGATAGTCAGTACCACTATGAGACTGCACGATTACTAGATCAAGAGGCTCTAGTTTCCCGGGAGGCATGGGGACGCTCCATGGAGGTTAGCTACATGGCACATTCAGAGATTATGACATTACGCTCTATAGTGATGAGTCAGCAGGCAGTGATTTCACAATTGCAGGCAGCTGACAGTAGGAGTCAGACTCTGACTTTAAAGATGCTACAGGCAGACCACAGGAGGCAGACAGAGATTGCAGCATTACATATAGCTGACCGTACTAGATAGGAGCAGCTTGTGCAGACTTTGACATTGCTGCAGTCTCTAAAGGGACCAGGGACCACTTACAGGGACAGTTGACAGTACTGTAGGACAGTCGGGACCCCTGATTCCAGCACAGCCGCTTCACCGAGGGAGTTCGGTATTAGTCATTAGAACAGGTTATACTAGTTTTTTTGTATATAGCCAAAACCCCTTTTTTGAAGTATTACGGGTGACACCCTTCTAGTATGGCTCTAGGTTTATGTTGTATTCGTAGCTAATCTTTTTGTTAGCCGGCCCGCTTTTATTTAAGTAATTAATGGGTTTATAACCAACTAGCACCTTAGTATGGATTTGTAATTTTCATTCTTGAATCAAGAAATCGTGTATGTTTCCATGTATAAATATAATGGTGGTATTATGTCCCAGGGAATGTAAATATGTTAGGTTGTAATCGAATTTGAGTGAATGAATGTTGAATTTTATCTATACCAGTGTTGAACTCAGTTCAGCTATATATTTCACTGTGGGATGTGGTCTTGTTTTATTTATCGTGTATATGTTATGTCATGGTTAAGATTTTATGAAATCTAACGGGTGTTATACTTTTTGTGATTGAAGAAAATGGCACCAAAAAGAACCACGATGGCTAGACGAGCCCCAGAAACAACAACTACTACCACATCTATCACCAATGCCCAACTTCAGGAAATGATTGATCAAGGTGTCACTGCTGCACTGGCAGCACGTGATGCAACTAGGAATGGCGATGACAACCATACCTCAGGAACGGGTGTCAGGATGACTGAACGCGTTACTCAAGAGAGCACCTATCAAGACCTCATGAAGTGCCAACCTATGTATTTCAAAGGCACTGAGGGAGTTGTTGAATTAACTCAATGGTTTGAAAGGATGGAGACTGTGTTTCGCATAAGCAACTGCTCTGTGGATAATCAGATCAAGTTTTCCACTTGTACTCTTCTCGCAGGTTCTTGCTTGGTTGGAACTCCTACTTAGGATTTGTGGTTAATATGTTGCGTATGCAATGACATGGACAGATCTGGAGAAGAAAATGACTGCAAGTAAGTCCGAGGAAAGAGATAGAAGCTCGAGTTGAGTTAAGGAATTTGAAAGTGAAAGGTACCTATGTGACAGGGTACAATAACGATTCCAAGAAACTAGCACTACTGTGTTTTAGAATGATATCCTGTAAGAATTCGACAATGTTGAAAGGTATGACGTGTGGGTTGCCCGACAGATCAGGGAAGTTTTGTGGCAATCTAAACCGAAATCAAGCAGAATGGCATCCGAACTCATGGATAAGAAAAATCAACACACCGCTGAAAGGGCATGGCTGAAACATGTGGAAAGTTTGAAATGACACTTCCAAGAACAACCAGAACCATCTACAGCATAACAAAAGGCAGAATACTGGCAGAGCCTACACTACGGGATCTGGTGATAGGGGGAAGAAACATTAAGGGAGGAACTAAACCTCAATGTCCCAATGCAATTACAACCAATAAACGGTGCCATGTGCACCAAAATGCTACAAGTGCAACAAATTTGGTCACTTAGGCGTAATTTGTAGAAGTCTGCAGTGTTAATTCCTTGTAGTAACCAAAGAGGAAATGGGATAGGTCAAGGGCCTACTTGCTTCGAGTGTGGAGTTTAGGGACACTTCAAGAAGGACTGCCCGAAACTGAAGAACAACAACAACAACAACCGGGTAATCCCATGTTGAAAATCAAATGCTCCAGCAAAGTGTATGCGTAGGGCATGCGGGGGACCAACCCATACTCTAATAATTTCGTGACGGGTAATGTTCCTATCTCAATAACCTCGCCCCTGCCTCCCCCCTTCCGCTATGCTTCTATCTTATTTGATACTGGTGCCGATAGGAGTTTTGTGTCCACTGCATTTAGTTCCCAAATTGACATCACACCATCTACCTTGGATCACTATTATGATGTTGAACTAGCCGACGGAAGAATAGTTAGGTTAAATACTATTATTCGGGGTTGTACATTAAACCTCTTAAATCACCCATTCAACATAAACTTAATGCCCATAGAACTTGGTAGTTTTGATGTTATAATTGGGATGGATTGGTTGTCGATGTATAATGCCATGATCATTTGTGCTATGAAGATCGTTCGTTATGCCTTATGGTAACGAGACATTAATTATTCGGGTGGACGGAAGCATTTATAGCAACAGGTCCCCCCGATTGAAACAACATCTCGTTCACAAAACTCAGAAATATCGCTAAAGGATTGTCTTGTCTTTTTGGCAAATGTTACCACAAAGAAGGCGGAAGTCAAGTCGAAGGAGAAGCGACTTGAAGATGTACCCGTTGTCCGAAATTTTCCCGAAGACTTGCCGGGTCTTCCTCCAGCTCGATAAGTGGGATTTCAAATTGATTTGGTACCTGGTACTGCACCTGTAGCACGGAAGTCATATCGATTGCGGCCATCTGAAATGAAGGACTTAGCGTAGCATAGCTAAAAGAACTTTCCGACAAATTTTTTATTAAGACCTAGTATCCTCAACCCTGGGGAGCTTCAGGTCTTTTGTCACAGAAGAAGGGATGGATCATTCCAGATGTTCATTGATTACCGGGAATTAAATAAGATGACTAAAAAGAACCCGTTAACCCGCCTCCCAAGATTGATGACATATCTGTTTAGATCAACTTCAAGGGTCGAGCGTATACTCGAAGATTGACCTGAGGTCGGGTTACCATTAACTGAGGGTTCGAGAAGAAGATATCTCAAAGACTGCTTTCAGAACACGTTACGGCCACTATGAATTCCAAGTTATGCCATTTGGCTTAACAAATGCACTGGCGGTATTTATGGATCTCATGAACCGCGTGTGTAAGCCATATCTGGATAAATTTGTTATTGTCTTTATTGACGATATCCTCATTTACTCCAAAGAAAAGAAGGAACACGAAGAGCATCTTAAGGCAATTCTAGAATTGCTTAAAAAGAGTATATTGTACGTCTAATATTCACTAAAATGATGGATATTTTGGTGTGAATACCAAAGGTTTCAATTTCTCGGACATGGTATATAGATAGTCAAAGGCAATCACATTTGATCCGACCAAGAATCCTAATCAATTAAAGATTGTTGGTAATGGGAATACGGCAGCAGTGAGAACTCCTAAATCACCAACGGAGATTCGTCAATTTTTAGGTCTTGCTGGATACTATCGAAGATTTATCGAAGGGTTTTCAAAGATTGCCAAACCAATGACCAAGCTCACTCAGAAGAAGGTCGAGTTTGTTTGGGGTGATAAACAGGAAACCGCTTTTAAACTGCTGAAGAAAAAGTTGTTTAGTGCACCAATACTAGCCTTACCTGAGGGGAGCGAAGATTTTTTCGCATACTGCGATGCTTCAAAGAAAGGTTTGGGCGCTGTACTAATGCAGAGGGAGAAGGTGATTGCTTATGCATCACGCCAACTAAAAATTCATGGAAAAAAAATACAACAACTCATGATTTGGAACATGAGCACTGAAGTGTTCGCTTGAAGATTTGAGACACTTATTCTGTATATGGACCAAGTGTACGGTGTTCACGGATCACAAGAGTCTACAACATATTCTTAATCAGAAAGAGCTAAACATGAGGCAACATCGTTGGTTAGAGTTGCTTAGTGACTACGATTATGAGATTTGCTATCACCCGGGAAAGGCAAATGTTGTTGCTTATGCTCTTAGTAGGAAGGAACGAGAGCAACCGTTAAGGGTTCGAGCCTTAGTCATGACTATTGGCTTGAATCTTCCCAAACAAATCTTGGATGCTCAGACTGAAGCACGAAAACCGGAGAACATAAAAAATGAAGATGTTGGAGGTATGTTGGTTGAAAATTCTAAGTATCCGGAGAAGTTTAGGACGGAAAAGTTAGAACCACGTGCGGATGGAACTCTATGCTTCAATGGCAGGAGTTGGTTACCATGTTATAGAGGTTTAAGGACCGTGATCATCCACGAGTCGCACAAATCGAAATACTCATATGCATACACATCGAGTTTTTAACAAGATGTACCAAGACCTGAAGAAGCTATATTGGTGGCCCAATATGAAAGCAAACATCGCCACCTATGTTAGCAAGTGCCTGACCTGTGCTAAGGTCAAAGCTGAACATCAAAGACCTTCGGGATTGTTCTACAACCTAAATACTTAATGGAAGATAGATCACATCACCATGGATTTTGTCACAAAGCTTCCTAAATCGCCGCAAGGTTACGATACCATTTGGGTGATCATTGAACGACTCACCAAGTCTGTAAATTTTGTACCGATGAGAGAAACTGATCCCCTGGAAAAACTAGCAAAATTGTACCTGAAGGAAGTGGTCATGAGACATGGAATCCCTGTCTCAATAATCTGTGATCGTGACCCTAGGTTTGCATCAAAGATTTCGGAGGACACTCCAGAAGGCTTTGGGTACTAGCTTGGACATGAATACGACTTATCATCCAGAGACTGACGGACAGAGCGAGAGGACAATTCAAACTCTCGAGGATATGCTACGTGCTTGCGTGATCGATTTCGGAAAGGGTTGGGTTAATCACTTACCGTTAGTTGAATTCTCTTATAACAATAGCTATCACGCTAGCATTAAGGCAGCACCATTTGAAGCACTGTATGGTAGAAAGTATCGTTCACCTATTTGTTAGGCTGAGGTTGGAGAGGTTCAACTCACTGGTCCAGAGATAGTGCACGAAACTACCGAGAAGATTGTCCAGATCAAGCTGAGGATTCAAGCTGCTCGTGATCGTCAGAAGAGTTATGCGATTTTAAAGCGTAAGCCTATGGAATTTCAAATTGGGGATCAGGTTATGCTTAAAGTTTCACCTTGGAAAGGGGTTGTACGTTTTAGCAAACCGGGGAAGTTAAACCCTAGATATGTTGGACCCTCTAAGGTGTTAGAAAGGCTTGGATCCGTTGCCTACAAGCTTAAGCTTCTAGAGGAGCTGAGCAGGGTTCACGATACGTTCCATGTGTCTAAATCTGAAAAAGTCTGTATGCCGATGAACCTTTAGCTGTTCCGTTGAATGGACTACACTTTGATGACAAGCTTCAGTTCGTTGAGGAACCTGTAGAGATTGTTGATCGTGAGGTCAAACGGTTGAGGAAAAGCCGTGTACCAATTGTCAAGGTTCGATGGAACTCCAGGAGAGGTCCTAAGTTCACATGGGAATGTGAAGATCAATTCAAGAAGAAATACCCACACCTCTTCACGAAGACCGCACCGTCGTCAAGTACCAGCATCGTAAGCCTTGACGACAAGGCTTATTTAACGGGGGTAGTCTATAACACCCTATGTTTTCAAGTCATTGACGACATCAATAAATCTACTATTTATTTTTAGTGTTGTACGCGTTTGCTTTTAATTTCATGTATTAAGTTAAATCGCGTAAGCTAAAAATTATCGTTCAATGTAAACGGGCATCAAGCAATTAAACGTTCACATCAATCAAGTATTAAATAATTATTTTGAGAATAATTATGGTCTTTGTTTATTTTATTTTTATCGGATTACCGTAAAAGTGTTACGTTTCGCGATAAATGAAGTTTAGGCAATCCACTGAACTGACAAAAATATTTTCTAACTCTTCAACAATACCCACAATTGTAACTCAATACCCAAAGTTTTATTAAACTTTACCTAAATTAATATCATATGTCACCTTGTACATTAGAAAATAAACCAACACATGAATCATGTACAAAATAAACTCTTTATGTAATACCTACAACTAGTAACTTACATATATGATACTAAATACTTGTAAAATATCAAAAGGCTTCTAGAAACCTTCCCCCCTCCTAACCCATGACATACAACAACAATGGGACAAGAAGCACACAAAAACTACCAACTTGGTCTTGTACAAACTCTTAGTCATTAAAACCTAGCCCTAATATGTTTCATGTTGACTACAACTCTCCTTAAGACCCTCCTTTTGTTCCTAAGACCACTATTACAATCTTTTGACTAGTATGATCATATATAATACTAGTATACTTGTAAGTGAACACATACAACACAAACACTTAACTAAAAATCAAACAAAACTCTCCTTTTCCTCTTTTGGCAACCCACGGCTCAAAACACCCCATTTGGATAATCCTTACAAATTTTTCTATAACCTATACAATCCATCACACATCATTCCTAAGATATACTAAGGTGTTTGCAAGCCTTGGTTAACCATTTACAAGATTGAACAACAGAAAGTAAATTAGGTTTGATAACCTAAACTAGGGTTTCATTTTGCAGCATTGGTTTTAAGTCCAGCAAGGGTTCACTTATTTCTCATCATCATCTAACATTCATCACTAAGGTTATCTAAAGCCCTTAACTTTTCATTTCCATGGTTATATGTGTATATGATGTTTATGTAGTAAAATCACCATTAAGATACTTTAACATGTAAAATGTATTTTTACTTATGATTGTGAATTTGTACACTTATACACATGTTATATGGATGATATTATGAGGTTATAAATGGATACATAAGTGTTTTACAATCTTGGTTAAGCTTAAAAAGTGTTAATGCAAGATTAGGGTTTTTATTGTTTTACTTAAAAAGCTACAAGTAAAAGTGTATAAATAACTTTGTAAGCTTGTTAATCTTGTTACCATGGACTTGTGAGGACAATGAATGGACTAATGGACTTTATTATATGTAACACATATAATATATATGGTATAAAAGACTTGTAGTAAGTTGCAAGATTAAAAAGTACATAAAATAAGCTTTATATAAAAGTATACATATTGATATTAAAAGGGCTGCTTGGATTTCGAATTTAAATCAGTAGGTTTGACCTTTTAGAAAAATAATACGACTCATGACGATTCCAAAAAGGTAAGAAACTCGAAAAACAGATTAATAACGAAAAAGATACGGTAAAAACAAGTTATACGATAAATAAACGGTTTATAAAAGAATTTTTATAATTTAGGGGCAGTTTTGGTTCGTGCCCCATGACAGCCATATTATGAACTATAAATATAGTACACTTCACGACGATTCCAAATATGTAAAGAACGCGAAAAATGGATTAATAACAAAAAAGATACGATAAAAATACGATTTAATTTAATACCGGTTTTATAAAATAACTTTTATAAAAAAAGTTATAAAACTTATACAAACAGAAGGTTTGATATTTTTGTTAAATCACACATATTTTTAGGATTCCAAAATGATAAGAATCGTAATTTTTCAATTAATAACGAAGAAGTTATGAATTACGCGAGTTTACGACAATAAATACTTTTATAAAACTATTTTTATAAAAGTTACTATTTATGACAGAAACTTTTATTTTTTTAAACCTCATAAATCAATAGAACTTTCAATTATGAGATCGTGCTCGAAAGAATCGTTAAAAATAGAGCTATAACGAAGAAAATACGACATTTACGAGTTTTACGATATCAAAACGATATAAATAAAGTTAGGATCTGGTGTGAATAGTAAAAGTTACTGTTCACCAGTAGGTCCAAAATTTGAAAATGTCAAATTTTGATAACGCGTCCTAATACGAAAAAGTAGGCATAAGAAACGTCAAAATCGGACTTAAAACGCAAAAGTTATGTCAGTTTTACTGAAACGGTAATTATAAACGTTTTTACTTATTAAACACAATTTTACCAAAACAATTAGATGGTGATGTAGCTATGTAGACTTGTATATGGTAGATGTTAATCATCATACTTGGTACTTATACGGCCTTAAATTAAATAGGTTGCATCTGACGGTTTACGTGACGCAGTTACTGTGATATACTTGGTATTCGCTCACTTAAGGTGAGTTCATAGCCCCACATTTTACATGGTTTTGTTTTATAAGTTTTGGGGTGGAAAACATGCATTGTTTTATAACTGGACACAAGTGGATAAATTTTATATTATGATTACGTGTTGCCTAAGTAGCGATAACCCAAGTTGAGCCCATTATCATGAACTGTTAATTATGGTATAACCAATTGGATTGGTCTCAGTAAGCGCGAATGTTATTAATAGATCTATTGGGTTTGACAACCCCGTTCGGGTGATTAGCTATCACTAGGCAAACGAACGTATACCATGTCGGATTAGGGATGTTGCGGGTTAGAACATCAATACGGGCAATGTGGGCAATTATATATTGCCATATATTTATGTCGAGCTTCAGTGTCATGAGCTTAGAGCAACGTAATTACAACTATGTGATGTTTTGCATCTCCTGCATTATCATATACTTGGGGAAATCTTGTGGTCCAACTTTATACGATTTATCAAACCTATGAATTCACCAACATTATTGTTGACGTTTTAAAGCAATGTTTTTCAGGAGGTCAGTAAGCACAAGGTGCAAGCGATACATTGGTGATTTTGTATTTTGGGATGACATGCTTAAAGATATGGTTGCATTATATTTTGGGAATCATGTATTATGAACTAGTATCTTTGTAATATGGACAAGGAATAAGTTAAGCTTCGGGCTTTTGTAACAAATGTTTGTTAAATCCAATGTATCAGTTTTAAACGACTTTTAATGGTCGTTCTATATATATCTTGTGTTATTGATCTAAGATGTGACATGCCCCAGACCCTTGCTGCGAGCCATTTTAGGGGTGTTATAGTAGTACTAATGAAGTCTGGTTTAGTGTCACTTAATACTGCAAGACAAAATATTTCAAAAACAGCAGTATTGGTTAATGCTGCTAGACAAGTTAATACTGCTCACTCAAAGACACCACTAAATGCTGCTAGACTAATGTCATATCTTTCTAAAACAACACATTCAACTGTTAAGAAGCCCATTCATAAGAACACAACATTTTAAAACAATAATATTAATTAAAGGGTTAATATTGTTAGGGGTAAAAATGTTAATACTGCTAGACCAAAAGCAGTAGTTAATGTTGTTAAGGGAAATAGTCTTAATGTTGTTAAGGCCTCAGCTTGTTGGGTTTGGAAACCAAAGACTAAAGTTTTAGACCATGTTTATAAATACAACAGTGCATTAATCACCCTAAAGAAGTTTGATTATGTTGATGCACAAGGCAGATCTAAGTTAGTGATGGCTTGGGTCCTCAAAGAAACTGATTTTCTTTTCTAATGTGCAGGGCAATCCACAAATAGATTTACAGGATCAAGGAGTGATTGATAGTGGATGCTCATGGCACATGACAGGGAACATGTCCTATCTTACAGACTATGAAGAGATAGATGGAGGATATGTTGCTTTGTAGGAAACCCTAAAGGAGGGAAAATCACAAGAAAATGTACCATTAAAACTGGTAATCTAGATTTTGAAAATATGTATTTTGTGAGAGTTAAAGTTTAATCTCTTTAGTGTCTCACAAATGTGTGATAAAAAGAATAGTGTTCTTTTTAATGACACTGGATGTATTGTTTTATCTCTAAACTTTAAGTTAATTGATGAAAGTCGGATTTTACTTAGAGTTCCTAGAAAGAACAATATGTATAGTGTTGATTTAAAGAACATAGTTCCTAAAGGAGGTTTAACTTGCCTTTTTCCAAAAGCCACATCTGATGAATCTAAACTTTGGCATAAAAGGCTAGGTCACTTAAATTTTAAAACCGTGAATAAATTGGTTAAGGGAAATCTTGTAAGAGGTTTACCTTCCAAACTTTTTGAAAATGATGAAACATGTGTTGCTTGTTAAAAGGGAAAGCAGCACAGAGCTTCTTTTAAGTCCAAAATAGAGAACTCAATCAGTCTTTCTTTACATTTGTTGCATATGGACTTGTTTGGTCCAACATTTGTAAAAAGCCTTATGAAGAAAATGTATTGCCTAGTTGTCACAGACGATTTTAGTAGGTTTACATAGGTTTTCTTTTTCTAGCTTTCTAAGGAATCGAGGAACTAGTGGCATTCTTATGCATTTATAACTGGGATTGAAAATCTATTGTAGATCACAAGGTTATAAGGTGATTAGATGTGATAATGCGAACTGAATTCTAAAACAGAAGAAATGAATGAGTTTTGTGGGTAATGAAGGGTAGTTTTTTTAGTCAATTTAGTGTGTAGACTAGAACCTCCTCAACAAATAGGAGTTGCTGACGGGATAAATAGGGACTCTAATTGAGGTTGTTTAGGACTTTGATAGCATTATTCTAAGATACCAAATACTTTTTGGGTAGATGTGTGTAATAATGCTTGCTATGTGTAAAATAACTGTGTTAGTAGTTAGAAGACTCATACATGATTCCATATGAACTTTTTCATGATTAGAAAACACCAACTTTAAGTTTTATGAGACAATTTGAGTGTGTCTTGTTCCATTCTCAATTCAATAGAGCACTTAGGAAAAAATTTGATGGTAAGGCTTGATGCAAAGATTTCTTTGTTGGATACTCTTTGAATAGTAAAGCCCTTTAGAGTATTAATAGTTTTAGAACAAGGGGGGATAGTAGAAGGAAAAACTTGCATATTAGTGTTTGGGGATTTCAAAGACTTCTTGATGACCTTTTTGAGTTACTTTCTGCTCAGGTTTGTGTTACTGCGTGCTAAGCTAATGTTAGTCAAAGACTTCTTGATGACCTTAGAGTTACTACTGCTCAGGTTTGTGTTACTGCTGCTAAGCTAAAGTTAGTGTTGTTCACTAACTTTAATGAAAAATATGCTAAGTAGTTAGTACTGCTAGTGTAAAGTTAGTACTGCTGGTGAAGATTGAAGAAAATATTCTAAGTAGTTACTACTGCTTGTACACATTTAATACTGCTGGTGTATAAGTTACAACTGCTCAAAGATTAAAACTGTTGAAAGAGTTTCTACTGTCAAAGAAAGGATAAAGATTGTTTGGAGATCAAGATTACTTATGTGATAAGTATTAGTTATTTATAGAATAGATCATATAGAATATTCTAAGTATTAGGAATATATTGTAAATCGACTATGACTCCTTGGTGTATAAAAGAAGGTCCTAAGGCATAGAGTTAGAAGTACCAGAAAATATATCTATCTAGAAAATATACAAAGTCGTATAGTTCATAGCTTCAAGGTTTTGTAACCCTAATACTTTGAGAGTATTCGTATTATTTGCTTAATAACATTGGAGCTTTTATGTTTTGTTGAATTATATGTTCTTAGTTTTACTGTTCCATTAAGAATTCTTCTTAATATTAAAGATTAGATTTTGCATAATCTTTAATACACTCAAACATAGTTTCTACTATAGTTGTGTTAGATTTATCTAATATAACTAAACCTTATACAAGCTAAGGATTCGATCTATTAAAGTAGGATCAACAAGTGGTATCAGAGCTTGTTAAGAAGCTGTGATCTAGAAGAATATGTTTGTGTACACAAGATCTTGCTAAGAAGATACGGCTTACTCATCTTCAAGTTCTAACTTAGAGGTATCCAATAATTCTAGTTGTTCTAAATCATGTTTGGAAACTATTAAACTTCTTAAATCTCAATATGATCAACTATTAAAAGATTTTAAGAAATCTAAGTTAATGGTTTTAGCTTATAAAACAGGCTTAGAGTCAGTAGAAGAAAGAGTTGAATTTTATAAGAAAAATGAGTCTATTTATGAAGAGAAAATTAAAGGTTTAGAATGGGATATTAATGTAGGAGAAATAACTATTGGTGAGCTTAGGAAAAAGCTTGAAAAGCTCAAAAAGAAAAGGATAGCATTCAATTTAATGTAGATAAATTTGAAAATGCATCTAAAAGCATAAACAAGCTCATAGAGAGTTACATTGTTGACAATTGTAAGAAAGGTTTAGGCTATAATGCAGTTCCACCTCCCTACACATGAAATTTTATGCCTCTGAAACCTGACTTGTCTTTTATTGGCTTAGATGAGTTTATTAATGAGCCTGCAGTTGAGATAAGCAAAGCTAAGTTAAGTAAAGAAGAGCCTAAGATAGTTAGGAAGAATGATGATGCTCCAATTATTAAAGATTGGGTGTCAGATAGTGAGGAAGAAAATGTGTCTCAAACTAAAATTGAAAAGAAAACAGTTAAGCCTAGTTTTGCTAAGATAGAGTTTGTTAAACCTAAAGGAAAAACTGCTAGGAAAACTGTTAAACAAGTTTAGCAACAAAAACCAAACACTAACATACCTAGAGAAATTCAAAGAAACTGGAATAATATGATGTCTCAAAAACTAGGAAGTAATTTTGAGATTTTTAATAAGGCTTGTTATGTAATTGGTAGTTTTGATCATTTGCAGTTTGATTGCATTTACCATCAAAAACAGTTTCAAAATAAAAGGATGGTAAAACCTGTTTGGAGCAATGCTCAAAGGGTGAATCATCAAAAATTTTCTAAAAAGACTCACCCTTGTGCTAAAGAGAACTTGGTTCCAAGAGCAGTACTAATGAAGTCAGGTTTAGTATCAGTTAATACTGCTAAACAAGTTAATATTGCTCACTCAAAAACAACAGTGAATGTTGCTAGACCAATGTCATATCTTTCTAAAAAGGCACATTCAACTGTTAAGAGGCCTATTCACAAGAATATAGCATTTAAAAACAATAATTTTAATCAGAGGGTTAATACTGATAGGGATACAAATGTTAATACTGTTAGGCCAAAATCAGTAGTTAATGTTGCTAGGCCAAAAGCAGTAGTTAATGCTGTTAAGGGAAATAATGTTAATGTTGTTAAGGCCTCAGCTTGTTGGGTTTGGAAGCCAAAGACTAAAGTTTTGGACCATGTTTCTAAACAAAACAGTGCATCAATCACCCTAAAGACGTTTGATTATATTGATGCACAAGGCAGATCCAAGTCAGTGATGGCTTGGGTCCCCAAAAGAAACTAATTTTCTTACCCAATGTGCAGGGCAATCCACAAATGGATTTACACGATCAAGGAGTGATTGATAGTGGATGCTCAAGGCACATGACAGGGAACATGTCCTATCTTATAGACTATGAAGAGATAGATGAAAGATATGTTGCTTTTGGAGGAAACCCTAAAGGAGGGAAAATCACACGAAAATGTACCATTAAAACTGGTTTTTGGACTAACATTTTGCATAAAAAGCAAAGAAAAGTGTTAGATTGATGATGGAAAAGCTGATTATTAGAGAAAATAGACAAAGTGTTTTGGTGAGAAAAAGAATTGAAAGAATTGTTGAGAATAAAAACAGAAAGAGAGTTATGTGGAATAAAAACAGATAGAGTGATTTAGTCAGTAAAAGAATTGAGAGAAGTGGTGAGTTGAAAAACAGAAAGAGATTTGAATATATTAAAAACAGACAAAGTGTTTGGAATGGAATTGGAGTTAATACTGGTGACTCAAAGTTAATGCTGCTAGGCATAAACTTAATACTGCTAGTAAAAGTTAATGCTGCTAGGCATAAACTTACAACTGTTGGTGACAGTTAATGCCGCTAGGCATAAACTTACTACTGTTGTTGAAAGTTAATGCTGCCAGGCATAACTTACTACTGTTGGTGACAGTTAAAACTGTTGAGGGTATTTTCATAAATACTTCAATTATGTTATTCAATCACTCATTTAATCGATTTCATTTACTCATATACTCTCTAATCACAAATCCTAACTCAATTTTATCATTCATCATCAAAACCCAACACAAATGGTGGATCTAAAGTTTGTAGATACTCACAATTTGGTCGCGTTTTTGTCTAAACCCGCAGAAAGTAAAGGGTTTGAGCAGATAATGTATTTTCTGAATGTAAATCCTATAAGATATGCACTAACGATCAATCCCAATATATACATTTCGTGCATAGAACAGTTCTAGTCTACTATCAAAGCCAAAACTGTCAATAGGGAAGTACAGTTACATGCCCTAGTGGATGGAAAGAAGATAATCATAACTAAATCAACAATGAGAAGAAATCTTCAACTAGAAGATGCTGAAGGTGTTGATTGTCTACCTAATTCTACCATCTTTGTACAGCTTACACTGATGGGGTATGAGAAAATTTCACAGAAGCTTACTGTTAGGATCACATAAATGGACCCAAACAAAGAAGCTTCGGTCACTCGAAGATACAAGACAAAAGTCTAGCTCGAAAGTCAATGTTAATTAATGTTTAATGATGTTATACGGGCCCCCAGAATAAAAAGAAAGCCCAAAAAGCAAGCCCTCAAAGGCAAATCCATATTAGTATCAAATTCACCTAGGTTTAGTCAAAAATAGGTTAAGCATCTCCAATTCAGCTTTCAATGCCAACGTTTGTCATGCCACTAGTGCAACCAACAATTCAGTCAATGAGGTACACTCCAATGACAATCAAATCTTTGATAATGTGGATTATCAGTTGAATCAGGAGATGCACCAGGGAGAACATTTAGACTCCGATGCTGAGACTGAAATTGATGACAATACGATCCCGTATCATCAGTATCTTCTTGACATCGAAGCCCAAAACGGTCAAGACTCTTACTCTTCGAGCGAGAGCCCTGTCATTTTTTGGCCATTCGGAGTCATTTAGGCCCTCAAAACAATAACTGCATTTTACTGTTTTAAAAATTACCCGAAAATCACAAAACCTCACACCAAGTCCCAGTTAATACAATCAATCACTTAAGATCAGATCATTCATAAACAACGTTATTCAATGGCAACCAATGAAGAAACAAATGCTGCTGGCACCGATACCCGTCCACCAATGTTGGTTGAAAATGATTACGAATCATGGAAGATTCGTATACACAGGTACATTCGAGCAAACCCAATGGCAACTGATATTGATCCATCCAGATGGACCTACACCTCACCCAATGGTCACTGATCCCCAACACTTGCTATCTTCTACTGATTATGGATGCCCGCACCTAGGAAGAAGCTTGACTCTGAGTTCAATGACGAAGAAAACAAGCTCGAAATGGCTGATACTCAAGCTGAAATCATCCTCAGTCAAGGTCTTCCCCGACACATCTTCAACATACTCAATCAGACAAGCACTGCAAAGGAGATTTGGGATAATGTGGAAATGCTTATGCAAGGATCAGGTGACTCTTCAACAAGGAAGGAAGATCTGTTTGATGAGTACGAACGCTTTCGTGCAATTGGAAATGAGTCCATTCATGACTACTTTGTGCGTTTCCACAAGCTTGTGAATGATATGAAGATTACTCAGCTTGAAATCCCTACTCATCAGATGAACACTAAATTTGTCAACAACCTTCCGGCTTATTGGGGTAAGTATGTGACTAATGTCAAGCAGAACATGGATATCTCAACCACACCTTATGTTCAGATCTACACTCATCTCAAAGCCTACGAGCCTCATGCCAAAAAGACTCTCAAGAAACGACAAGAGCATCTACAAGATAATGTTTAGATCCCATGGCCTATGTTGCTCACACCAACATCTGCACCTAATACTTTCATCACCCTCAACTCCTAGTCCCTCAACCTACGCCTCAGTCTCCGAATGACGCTTTGATGGCCACTATGACTCAGATTGCTAATCTCTTAAGTGGTTTCCAAAAGCAGTTTCCACCAACCAACAACCAGCTCAGGACTTCCTCCAACTCAAGGACTCATGCTACGGTGCATGATGGTCACATTGTTACTGAACCAATTCAGAGGAAAGCTCCAGGTAATGTTGGTAATACAGGTGCTAGAGGCAAGAAGGTGATATGTTACAACTGCAGAGGAGAAGGACCATGTTTGCGAGGCAGTGTAAAAGAACCCAGAGAAGAGATGGACTCTCATACTTCAAAGATAAAGCTTTACTGATGGAAGCTTAAAGAGAAAGGAGATTGTTGTTTAGATGCTAATCAGAAGCATTCCTCGCTGATGTGGAATGTACCGCACCTTATGATCAACCTCAGGCACTGACTACAACAAACATGTTTCAAGCCAATCATGAGGATGCGTATGACTCAGACGCGTGGATAGAAGCCCAAGGCTGCTGTCATGCTTTCATTGGCCAACTTTGTCATCCACTCAGTGGCATAACCCACAATTCAGTCAATGAGAGTACACTCCAATGACAATCAAATCATGATAATGTTGGATAAATCAGTTGAATTAGGAGATGCAACCAGGGATGAACAATTAGACTTCCGTTGCGTGAGACCTGAAAATTGATGACAATACGATCCCGTATCATCAGTATCTTCTTGACATCGAAGCCCAAAACGGTCAAGACTCTTACTCTTCGAGCGAGAGCCCTGTCATTTTTTGGCCATTCGGAGTCATTTAGGCCCTCAAAACTGCATTTTACTGTTTAAAAATTACCCGAAAATCACAAACCTCACACCAAGTCATCAATCATCAATCACTTAAGATCAGATCATTCATAAACAACGTTATTCAATGGCAACCAATGAAGAAACAAATGCTGCTGGCACCGATACCCGTCCACCAATGTTGGTTGAAAATGATTACGAATCATGGAAGATTCGTATACACAGGTACATTCGAGGCAAACCCAATGGCAAGCTGATATGGAAATCCATCCAGAATGGACCTACACCTCACCCGATGGTCACTGATCCTCCACCTGCTAATTCTACTGTTATGCCCGCACCTAGGAAGAAGCTTGACTCTGAGTTCAATGACGAAGAAAACAAGCTCGAAATGGCTGATACTCAAGCTGAAATCATCCTCAGTCAAGGTCTTCCCCGACACATCTTCAACATACTCAATCAGACAAGCACTGCAAAGGAGATTTGGGATAATGTGGAAATGCTTATGCAAGGATCAGGTAGGACTCTTCAACAAAGGAAGGAAGATCTGTTTGATGAGTACGAACGCTTTCGTGCAATTGGAAACGAGTCCATTCATGACTACTTTGTGCGTTTCCACAAGCTTGTGAATGACATGAAGATTACTCAGCTTGAAATCCCTACTCATCAGATGAACACTAAATTTGTCAACAATCTTCCAGCCTATTGGGGTAAGTATGTGACTAATGTCAAGCAGAACATGGATATCTCAACCACACCTTATGTTCAGATCTATACTCATCTCAAAGCCTACGAGCCTCATGCCAAAAAGACTCTCAAGAAACAGGAGCAGTCTACAAGTATTGTTGATCCACTGGCCTATGTTGCTCACACCACATCTGCACCTACTCTTTCATCACCCTCAACTCCTAGTCCTCAACCTACTGCTCAGTCTCCGAATGACGCTTTGATGGCCACTATGACTCAGATTGCTAATCTCTTAAGTGGTTTCCAAAAGCAGTTTCCACCAACCAACAACCAGCTCAGGACTTCCTCCAACTCAAGGACTCATGCTACGGTGCATGATGGTCACATTGTTACTGAACCAATTCAGAGGAAAGCTCCAGGTAATGTTGGTAATACAGGTGCTAGAGGCAAGAAGGTGATATGTTACAACTGCAGAGGAGAAGGACATGTTGCGAGGCAGTGTAAAGAACCCAAGAGAAAGATGGACTCTCAGTACTTCAAAGATAAAGCTTTACTGATGGAAGCTAAAGAGAAAGGAGATGTGTTAGATGCTGAAGCTGAAGCATTCCTCGCTGATGTGGAATGTACCGCACCTTATGATCAACCTCAGGCACTGACTACAACAAACATGTTTCAAGCCAATCACGAGGATGCATATGACTCAGACGTGGATGAAGGCCCCAATGCTGCTGTCGCTTTCATGGCCAACTTGTCATCCACTAGTGCAACCAACAATTCAGTCAATGAGGTACACTCCAATGACAATCAAATCTTTGATAATGTGGATTATCAGTTGAATCAGGAGATGCACCAGGGAGAACATTTAGACTCCGATGCTGAGACTGAAATTGATGACAATACGATCCCGTATCATCAGTATCTTCTTGACATCGAAGCCCAAAACGGTCAAGACTCTTACTCTTCGAGCGAGAGCCCTGTCATTTTTTGGCCATTCGGAGTCATTTAGGCCCTCAAAACTGCATTTTACTGTTTAAAAATTACCCGAAAATCACAAACCTCACACCAAGTCATCAATCATCAATCACTTAAGATCAGATCATTCATAAACAACGTTATTCAATGGCAACCAATGAAGAAACAAATGCTGCTGGCACCGATACCCGTCCACCAATGTTGGTTGAAAATGATTACGAATCATGGAAGATTCGTATACACAGGTACATTCGAGGCAAACCCAATGGCAAGCTGATATGGAAATCCATCCAGAATGGACCTACACCTCACCCAATGGTCACTGATCCTCCACCTGCTAATTCTACTGTTATGCCCGCACCTAGGAAGAAGCTTGACTCTGAGTTCAATGACGAAGAAAACAAGCTCGAAATGGCTGATACTCAAGCTGAAATCATCCTCAGTCAAGGTCTTCCCCGACACATCTTCAACATACTCAATCAGACAAGCACTGCAAAGGAGATTTGGGATAATGTGGAGATGCTTATGCAAGGATCAGGTAGGACTATTCAACAAAGGAAGGAAGATCTGTTTGATGAGTACGAACGCTTTCGTGCTATTGGAAACGAATCAATTCATGACTACTTTGTGCGTTTCCACAAGCTTGTGAATGATATGAAGATTACTCAGCTTGAAATCCCTACTCATCAGATGAACACTAAATTTGTCAACAACCTTCCGGCTTATTGGGGTAAGTATGTGACTAATGTCAAGCAGAACATGGATATCTCAACCACACCTTATGTTCAGATCTACACTCATCTCAAAGCCTACGAGCCTCATGCCAAAAAGACTCTCAAGAAACGACAAGAGCATCTACAAGATAATGTTTAGATCCCATGGCCTATGTTGCTCACACCAACATCTGCACCTAATACTTTCATCACCCTCAACTCCTAGTCCCTCAACCTACGCCTCAGTCTCCGAAGACGCTTATGATGGCCACTATGGACTCAGATTGCTAATCTCTTAAGTGGTTTTCCAAAAGTGTTCCACCAACCAACAACCAGCTCAGGACTTCCTCCAACTCAAGGACTCATGCTACGGTGCATGATGGTCACATTGTTACTGAACCAATTCAGAGGAAGGCTCCAGGTAATGTTGGTAATACAGGTGCTAGAGGCAAGAAGGTGATATGTTACAACTTGCAAGATGGAGAAGGACCATGTTTGCGAGGCAGTGTAAAAGAACCCAGAGAAGAGATGGACTCTCATACTTCAAAGATAAAGCTTTACTGATGGAAGCTTAAAGAGAAAGGAGATTGTTGTTTAGATGCTAATCAGAAGCATTCCTCGCTGATGTGGAATGTACCGCACCTTATGATCAACCTCAGGCACTGACTACAACAAACATGTTTCAAGCCAATCATGAGGATGCGTATGACTCAGACGCGTGGATAGAAGCCCAAGGCTGCTGTCATGCTTTCATTGGCCAACTTTGTCATCCACTCAGTGGCATAACCCACAATTCAGTCAATGAGAGTACACTCCAATGACAATCAAATCATGATAATGTTGGATAAATCAGTTGAATTAGGAGATGCAACCAGGGATGAACAATTAGACTTCCGTTGCGTGAGACCTGAAATTTGATGACAATACGATCCCGTATCATCAGTATCTTCTTGACATCAAAGCCCAAAACGGTCAAGACTCTTACTCTTCGAGCGAGAGCCCTGTCATTTTTTGGCCATTCGGAGTCATTTAGGTCCTCAAAACTGCATTTTTTTCCCCCCCTGTTTAAAAATTACCCGAAAATCACAAACCTCACAAACCAAGTACATCAATCACTCAATCACTTAAGATCAGATCATTCATTAACAACGTTATTCAATGGCAACCCAATGAAGCTAAACAAATGCTAGCGGCACCGATACCCCTTTCCAACCAAGTTGGGTTGAAAATGATGTCACTAATCATGGAAGATCGTATACACAGGTACATTCGAGGCCAAACCCAATGGCAAGCTGATATGGAAATCCATCCAGAAATAGGACCACACCTCACCAATGGTCACTGATCCTCCACCTCTAATATCTACTTGTATGCCAGGCACCTAGGAAGAAGCTTGACTCTGAGTTCAATGACGAAGAAAACAAGCTCGAAATGGCTGATACTCAAGCTGAAATCATCCTCAGTCAAGGTCTTCCCCGACACATCTTCAACATACTCAATCAGACAAGCACTGCAAAGGAGATTTGGGATAATGTGGAAATGCTTATGCAAGGATCAGGTAGGACTCTTCAACAAAGGAAGGAAGATCTGTTTGATGAGTACGAACGCTTTCGTGCAATTGGAAACGAGTCCATTCATGACTACTTTGTGCGTTTCCACAAGCTTGTGAATGATATGAAGATTACTCAGCTTGAAATCCCTACTCATCAGATGAACACTAAATTTGTCAACAACCTTCCGGCTTATTGGGGTAAGTATGTGACTAATGTCAAGCAGAACATGGATATCTCAACCACACCTTATGTTCAGATCTACACTCATCTCAAAGCCTACGAGCCTCATGCCAAAAAGACTCTCAAGAAACAGGAGCAGTCTACAAGTATTGTTATCCACTGCTATGTTGCTCACACCACAGTCTGTCACCTACTCTTTCATCACCCCAACTCTCTAACCTCACACCTACTGCTCAGTCTCCGAATGACACTTGATGGCCACAATGACTCCGAATGCTAATCTCTGAAGTGGTTTACCAAAAAGCAGTTTCCACCAACCCACAACCAGCCAGGACTTCCTCCAACGCAAGGACTCCATGCTACGGTGCATGATGGTCACATTGTACTAGAAACCAATTCCGAGGAAAGCTCCAGGTAATTGTTGGAATACAGGTGCTAAGGCAAAAGAAGATGATATGATACAACTGCAGAGGAGAGGACATGTTTACGAGGCAGTGTAGAAGAACTCCAAGAGAAAGATGGACTCTCAGTACTTCAAAGATACAGCTTTAACGATGGAAGCTAAAGAGAAGGAGATTGTGTTAGATGCAGAAGCTGAAAGCATTTCCTCGCTGAAGTGAATGTACCGCACCTTATGATCAACCTCAGGCACTGACTACAACAAACATGTTTCAAGCCAATCACGAAGGCCCCAATGCTGCTGTCGCTTTCATTGCCAACTTGTCATCCACTAGTGCAACCAACAATTCAGTCAATGAGGTACACTCCAATAACAATCAAATCTTTGATAATGTGGATAATCAGTTGAATCAGGAGATGCACCAGGGAGAACATTTAGACTCCGATGCTGAGACTGAAATTGATGACAATACGATCCCGTATCATCAGTATCTTCTTGACATCGAAGCCCAAAACGGTCAAGACTCTTTCTCTTCGAGCGAGAGCCCTGTCATTTTTTGGCCATTCGGAGTCATTTAGAGGGCCCTCTAAACTTGCATTTTACTATTTAAAATATAACCCCGAAAATCACAAACCCTCACACCAAGTCATCAATCATCATCACTTAAGATCAGATCATTCAAAACAACGTTAATCAAATGGCAACCAATGAAGAAACAAATGCTTGCTGCTAGGCACCGATACCCCGTCAACCAATGTGGTTGAAAATGATTTACGAAAACATGAAGATTCGTATACACAGGTACATTCGAGGCCCAAACCCAATGGGCAGCTGATATGGAAATCCATCCAGAATGGACCTATCAACCTCAACCCCCAATGGTCACATAAGATTCTATCCTACTCCAACCTGCGTAATTCTCTGTTATGCCCCGCACCTAGGAAAAGCTTGACTCTTGGTTCAATGAGAAGAAAACAAGCACAAATGGCTGATACTCAAGCTGAAATCATCCTCAGTCAAGGTCTTCCCCGACACATCTTCAACATACTCAATCAGACAAGCACTGCAAAGGAGATTTGGGATAATGTGGAAATGCTTATGCAAGGATCAGGTAGGACTCTTCAACAAAGGAAGGAAGATCTGTTTGATGAGTACGAACACCTGCCCCGCCTTTTCGTGCAAATTGGAAAACGAGTCCATTCATGAACTATTGTGCGTTTTCCACAAGCCTTGTGAATGATATAAGATTACTCAGCTTGAAATCCATCTCATCAATGAACACTAAATTTGTTCGACAACCTTCCGGCTTATTAGGGTAAGTATGTGACTAATGTCAAGCAGAACATGGATATCTCAACCACACCTATAGTTCAGATCACACTCATCTCAAAGCCGACGAGCCTCACTGCCAAAAAAGGACTCTCAGAAACAGAGCAGCTACAAGTATTGTTGCTCCACTCCTGTTTTTTATGTTGCTCACAACCAAATCTGCACTACTCTTTCATCACCCACAACTCTAGTCCTCAACCCTACTGCTCAGTCTCCGAATGACTCATTGATTGGCCACTAAGACTCAGATTGCTAATCTCCTTAAGTGTTTCCCAAAAGTAGTTTCCCCCCAACCAACAACCAGCTCAGGACTTCCACCAACTCAAGGAACTCATGCTACGGTCATGGATGGGTCACATAGTTACCGACAATTCAGGAGGAAAGCTCCAAGAAATTTGGTAATACAGTGCAGAGGCAAGATGGTGAGTGTTTTACAACTGCAGAGAGAAGGACATTTTGCAGGCAGTGTAAAGAACCCAAGAGAAAGATGGGACCTCTCAGTACTTTCAAAGATAAAAGCTTTTATCTGATGGAAGCTAAAGAGAAAGGAAGATGAGTTAGATGCTGAAGCTGAAGCATTCCCTCGCTGATGTAAATGTACCGCCCCGTATCGAAAACCCAGGCACTGACCAACAACAATCATGTTTCAAGCCAATCAGACGATCGAACGAGGGGTTCGAACGAAGTGATCGAACGAAGTGATCGAACGAGGGGTTCGAACGAAGGGATCGAACAAGCCAATCGAACTAGTCGATCGAACAAGCCAATCGAACTAGTCGATCGAACAAGCCAATCGAACTAGTCGATCGAACAAGCCGATCGAACTAGACGACCGAACTAGACGACCGAACAAGCAAAAAAAATTTTTGTGTCGGATTGTTCTGAAATTTTTATACCAGCTCGAAAACGGCCCAACGGTCAAGACTCTTCCTCTTTGAGCGAGAGCCCTGTCATTTTTTGGCCATTCGGAGTCATTTAGGCCCTCAAAACTGCATTTTACTGTTTAAAAATTACCCGAAAATCACAAACCTCACACCAAGTCATCAAATCATCAATCACTTACGATCAGATCATTACTAAACAAACTTATTCAATGGCATCCAATGAAGAAACAAATGCCGCAGGTACCGATACCCGTCCACCAATGTTGGTTGAAAATGATTACGAATCATGGAAGATTCGTATACACAGGTACATTCGAGGCAAACCCAATGGCAAGCTGATATGGAAATCCATCCAGAATGGACCTACACCTCACCCGATGGTCACTGATCCTCCACCTGCTAATTCTACTGTTATGCCCGCACCTAGGAAGAAGCTTGACTCTGAGTTCAATGACGAAGAAAACAAGCTCGAAATGGCTGATACTCAAGCTGAAATCATCCTCAGTCAAGGTCTTCCCCGACACATCTTCAACATACTCAATCAGACAAGCACTGCAAAGGAGATTTGGGATAATGTGGAAATGCTTATGCAAGGATCAGGTAGGACTCTTCAACAAAGGAAGGAAGATCTGTTTGATGAGTACGAACGCTTTCGTGCAATTGGAAACGAGTCCATTCATGACTACTTTGTGCGTTTCCACAAGCTTGTGAATGACATGAAGATTACTCAGCTTGAAATCCCTACTCATCAGATGAACACTAAATTTGTCAACAATCTTCCAGCCTATTGGGGTAAGTATGTGACTAATGTCAAACAGAACATGGATATCTCAACCACACCATATGTTCAGATTTATACTCATCTCAAAGCCTATGAGCCTCATGCCAAAAAGACTCTCAAGAAACAGGAGCAGTCTACAAGTATTGTTGATCCACTGGCCTATGTTGCTCACACCACATCTGCACCTACTCTTTCATCACCCTCAACTCCTAGTCCTCAACCTACTGCTCAGTCTCCGAATGACGCTTTGATGGCCACTATGACTCAGATTGCTAATCTCTTAAGTGGTTTCCAAAAGCAGTTTCCACCAACCAACAACCAGCTCAGGACTTCCTCCAACTCAAGGACTCATGCTACGGTGCATGATGGTCACATTGTTACTGAACCAATTCAGAGGAAAGCTCCAGGTAATGTTGGTAATACAGGTGCTAGAGGCAAGAAGGTGATATGTTACAACTGCAGAGGAGAAGGACATGTTGCGAGGCAGTGTAAAGAACCCAAGAGAAAGATGGACTCTCAGTACTTCAAAGATAAAGCTTTACTGATGGAAGCTAAAGAGAAAGGAGATGTGTTGGATGTAAATCAGCCACACCTTGGTATCTTTAGGTCTCAATATATGTCGACTCCATCAAGTTCGGCCTGTCTTCGAAATGTTAATGCTGTTTTTCCTCAATTGATAGGTATCATAAAAAGAAAGAACAACACTCAAAAACCAGACATGTTTTGAATTGTGTTTGATTATGCCAAGACTGTTTGTTGAACAACAACTGATACCATTTTTCGCCATTTCAAAAAACTATATCCAGTTGTAATGATACATTTTTCAAAGAGATAGAGAATTTGACAGATTTTTGATGAATTGGGGCGGAGTTAATGAACATGTGTCTGATAAAACAAGAACATGACCATAGAGATAGAAAATACTTTTTAATTCAAAATGACTGCTTATTGCGGATGTTTAGAAAAAGATTCTTCTTTATTGTGCTTTCTCTGATATTGTTGTGCCCCCTAGTTCGAATTGCCTTTGCGAAGATCTAGATTTGCATGCGATTAGGTAATACACTAAGTTCTTTGAAATTGAAGGCTGAAGTTTTAAACAACAAAAGATGGTCATTGAATCTGAGAAACGTAACTCTCATCCCTACCCGTTACAAAAGGCCCATTATTGAGTTACAACTTAAATTTCAAAAACTATGAAACAGTGCATAGACACTTCTAGTGCCTCAAATGCTTTTTTGAAATTAATAGTTAAGAGTATCAGCTTCAAGGAAAAGGACACCATATCAGGTAATTTTGATGCTCAGATCAACATTTGAAGGTGTTAATGTAGGTTCCTACTGATGTTGTTGCGTCCAACAGAGGCATTAGAAACTGACAGAAATTCAGTTGAAAGATACGATTACCTCCCTTAGGATTCAGCTAGATGCCTTAATGGTAAAAAGTGAGTCTCAAAAGAAGGTATGATGAACTGTCAAAGGCGAATACTCACTCACGTACTGCGTACACTGAAAAGATTAATGCCTTAACTGCTGAGAATGCCAAACTAAAAACTGAGTTGAGTGGCAAAAAGAGTGGTGGATCTTCAACCTCTGAGAAACCCAAAGTTCTTGCTTCAGGGATGTATACCAAAAGTTCAAAGTACATTCCACCTCCAAAAAGAGCCAACTGGGTAAAACCAACCCCGTTGCCTAAGAAAAAGCAAGTTACTTTTCAAGAGCCCCCCAGGACTTCAAATAGACCCACACAAAAACCACCAGTGCAACAAAACAAGAAGCCTAATATTCCTGTGAATCAGTCTACAAGAACCAAACCTGCCACTGAATCTCGCAAACCTATGCCAAAGTACCACACTCGGAACCATCATATCTTGCCCAGTAGAAGTGTGAACGCGAGGAGAGCAGCAGATCACAATAGGAAGTTGCATGTTGTTGATCATAATCAGTTTGTGGTTCGTTCTTTGAAGTCTGTGAATACCAAAACCCCCAGGCCCAAACCATAGTGTGTATCATACTAGAAGGTTCTGGAAAGCAACAAGAATCATAATGTGAACACTACTAAGACAGCTTGGAGGAGCAACTAGAAAGGTTGTTGGTAGTGTTAAGCCTAGTGGAAACCCACTGGACGATATTTGCGTTGTAGATAAACTATGTTTTCTTTTAATTTAACTAGGATAATGGAACCCATTGTTGAGCCTTTAGAACTTACCCCGAGTGTTAGTTCTAGTTCCAAAGTTTCTATGATCTCTAGGTTCACTGATTGTAAACTTAGTGATCGAAAGGCTGGTTCCAAGGGGTTATCTGGTATTTTTGAATGCTGAGCATTGTTTCACATTGTATCATTGTGTATATTTAAAAAAAAAAAAAAAATGGCTTGCAGTTATTTCAGACTGTAACCCGGTCTTATCCCAGAGATTTAGTGTACGTTTCAGTGCATTATTTCTTTACAGACAAGAAGTTGTCTAAGCCCCGAACACTTTTTCTAATAAACAACTTGTTTTATCAAACATGTTCGGGATGACCAATTCAGACTGTGACTATAGCTCTTTAAATAGAACACGGGTCATAGTTTGTGGGGGAGAATCAGTACCACTAACAGTTTTGCAGGTCAAATGGACACACTGTTGCTGATTCTATTGGAGAAAGATTGAAACAACCAACCGCTTACAAGTTCAAGACAGATTGCAGTATCATTCCTGTCTGGGTATTCTAAAGGTCTTGTTTCAATTGCTCACTTGATATTTGTGCTATTTCACCTCACCTCATACGTTGAGGGGGAGATTGATACATTTTAAGTCCATTCTAGATCAAAACCATTCACAAGTTTCATACTTTTGATCGGGGGAGAAAATGTGACTTAAACATGTAAAACGGATAATTAATGATTCGATTGATTCTAAAATGCTAAGTCCTATCCATGCATGTGCTAAACATCTTTCGATTATCGACGCACATGTGTAGGGGGAGCATATGTGTTAATTTGATTCCATAATATGTCAAGGTACCAAAAGTTTGTGTTATTACCCTGTATCTTTGATAAATGAACAAAGAATCTTTTGTTTCATGTTCGTGAAAGTGATCTTATGGAATGCTGAGGAAAGAGATGTTGTACCACCAGGGTATTCGTATGAATGCTCATGCCTGGTCTTCGGACTGCGCCCACTAGTGAAGTGGATTTCCATAAATGTACTTGTACAAGTTTGGATTTCCCGAGGCACTTCATATCTTTCGGGATATTTTTCAAAACATCATCAGAGCATTCTGATTAAACTTTTCGTTGTGCCCCAAACAAATTTATAAGACATCGAATGTTTTTCAATCATTTTTGCCAAAAGCTTTACGGTACTTAATTGTATTCAGAAGTAAAACGCTGAAAAGGAAATTATACGATATAGTCAGCAGAGAGTAACTGTACTGACTACTCTTACTTTCTATTAGTAGAAATATTACTAGTGTGTTAGTCTTCTGGAAATCTGGTCTAGAGAACGGCGAACTTTGGGGAAATTTGATACTTCGGTATTAGAGGAACTAGTTGTTCACGTGCCGGAAACCGTCTAGAAGGTTCTTTTAATGAATCTTTTGATCACAGGTGCAGTAATTTACTGATAATCATTGATCCTCAGCGGGAATCAGAGGTTCTCATAAACGGACCTGATTGTGGTATCGTCTATACTCGGTCCCTTCAAAATATAAAACCTTTGTGTGTTCACAAAATGTTTTTCTAGAACACATTAAGTGGATTTTACATAACAAAATGTTTTTGTTGGTGACTAAATTGTTATATCATGGCGAATGACGACTCAAAGTTTCCGATGCAAGACACATGCTCATATCCATACCACAGTATCTGAAGTAATCAAGAAAGTTTTCATACAAGGCTTCCGCACAATCTCTGAGAATCAATGTCTTCTTCAAATTCTAAAAGTTCAAATGATTAGAAGAAGATACATCATCAAAGCTTTCCAGATTCCAACAGATATGAGCATGTGAGACTAAAGATCAGCGTATGGCAAAGCCAAAGTGAAAGAAGATCACAAAGTAATTCAGAGAAGTAAAGCTTAAACAAGTCAAAGATCAAGATCAAGTCATCACATCAAGTTCTGAAGATCATGATCAAGGTGTTAAAGATTGAATTACCAAAGCACAACAAGTGAAGTACCCCATCTACAACGAGCTAAAGAGACAAGCACGAGTGAGCTAACTTCTCATGACCTCATCTAGGGGGAGATTGTTAGGATCACATAAATGGACCCGAACAAAGAAGCTTCGGTCACTCGAAGATACAAGACAAAAGTCTAGCTCGTTTAAGCGTGTAATACTATGTAAACGGGCCATTAATGAAAAAGCCCTTCATAGCCCAAAGGCCAAGGCCTCATTGTAAGGCTATATAAAGCCATTCTTTTCTTCATTTTTAGGTTAGACATTTTTAAGCTACTAAATAATATTGTTCATCTTTAGGGATTGTAGCCACTATTATTTCTTTCAATCAAAAGTTCTTTAATGTTTAATCTTTCTTTTTGCCATTGATCTTGTGATTTCATCCATGGAATGATCTAGGGATCCTACAATTGGTATCAAGAGCCAAAAGTGATTGTTTGTTTTGTTTTGTTTTTTTTTGAACCGAATTTAAAAAAAAAAAGGGTTAAGGTAGATTCGAAAATTAAGAAAAAATTCGTTTCGTGATTGTTATTGTTCATCCTTTCGTTCGAATTAATCAAAAAAGAGGCGTGGTTTGTTTGTGTTTGGGTTCGAAGTGATTTAAAATAAAGCAGAAAAGCAAGAAGAAGAATATTCATGTTGCGTTTTGAGAATATTCATGTTGCGTTTTGAGAATATTCATGTTGCGTTTTGAGAATATTCATGTTGCGTTTTGAGCATACAGGTTGCGTTTTGAAGATTTCTATTGCGTTTTGACCAAAACGCTACGCTGCCAAATTTTTTCAAGCATTGCGTTTTGACAAGAAAAGTCCATTGCGTTTTGACTTCAAGTGTCATTGCGTTTTGAGAAAAATTTCATTGCGTTTTGAGAAAAATTTCATTGCGTTTTGAGGAAGATATCATTGCGTTTTGACAATCCATTGCGTTTTGACAATCCATTGCGTTTTGATCAAGCTAAGTTGCGTTTTGCTTGATTTGCCGCAAAAATAATTTTTGTGTCGGATTGTTCCGAAATTTTTATACAAGCTCGGAAACGGCCCAACGGTCAAGACTCTTCCTCTTTGAGCGAGAGCCCTGTCATTTTTTGGCCATTCGGAGTCATTTAGGCCCTCAAAACAGCATTTTACTGTTTCAAATTTACCCGAAAATCATAAACCTCACACCAAGTCATCAATCAACAATCACTTAAGATCAGATCATTCATAAACAACGTTATTCAATGGCAACAAATGAAGAAACATATGATCAACCTCTGGCAATGACTACAACAAATATCTTCGAAGTCAACCATGAGGATGCATATGATTCAGACGTGGATGAAGGCCCCAATGCTGCTGCCGCTTTCATGGCCAACTTGTCATCCACCAGTGCCACCAACAGTCAAGTCAATGAGGTACACTCCAATGACAATCAAATCTTTGATAATGTGGATTATCAGTTGAGTCAGGAGATGCACCAGGAAGAACATTTAGACTCCGATGCTGAGACTGAGATTGATGACAATACGATCCCGTATCATCAGTATCTTCTTGACACCGAAGCCCAAAATGTTCCAACTGAGGTATCTGCTGACACATCTGATAAAGTTTCTATGATTGCCATCTTAACTGACTTGCAAACCCAACTAGACGGACATGCTAAGGTTAACCAAGAAAAATGTTTGGAAATCGAGACCTTAAAAAATGAGCTTCTTCAATCCAAGCAAGAAATATGTCATCTAGATACCCACAAGGTCAAACTTGATCTTGAAAACAAAGTTAGACAGGAACAAGCCCTA
>BQNB010030170.1:0-55113 GCA_026074375.1 Tanacetum coccineum
ATATATATATATATATATATATATATATATATATATATATATATATATATAGTGTTACTAGCTTATAAACCCGCGAATTTCGCGGGTTGCTAAATAAAAATTCTATATATAAAACAAAAACATATTCATTCGTGACCTCGAATGTACTTTACAAAACAAATTATTTTCAAAGTAGATGTACTTAGCATAACAAATTAGTTTCGAAAGCATGAATAGTAAGTAGTAGTTATACGTTTATATAACAACTTCTCATAAATGCGCATTAAACTCCATTAGCTGTACAACAACATATTGAAGGCACATCAAGTAAGAAACTAGTCATTAAGCACATATAGTAAACAAATTGGCAAATCAACCCGTGTAATCTTTTAACTTTAAACTCATCATATGTTTGAATTATAATACAATTCATAGCAACCGTATTAGATTTTTTTTTAAATGAACACCCTAAGAATCATTGTTTGGCAACACCTCAATAAGCGTTTGAATATTGCCAAATGTCAAACTGCAAATGTCAAATGTCATGAGTTTTGCCAAATGAAGATGCAGTCATGCCCATACATGTTTTGAATACATTCAAAACTCATGACATTTTGCATTTGCAGTTTGACTTTAGATGCTAAATGTCATGAGTTTTGAATGTAATACAATCATGCCCATACATTACAGTTTGCAGTCTCTAAATAGAAACAAACTTATGAAGGTGAGTATTGGGTAAATCCAAATACCCCCTTATGCCATGAGCCTTTTTGCATTTGTAGTTTGACTTTCTAAAGTCAAACTACAAATGCTAAATGTCATGAGTTTTGAATGTAAATACAGTTAACTCAAAATAGGTTAAATATTAGTGCAAATACTAAATATTATTGCAAATGTCAAATGCTTGAATAAATAAGCATATGTCTAAACATCAACATCATAGCTAAAGAAAGTACAAAACAGAGTATCAAAAACCCAAATGTGTCAAGAACATCAACATACAAGTACATCATCAACATACAGAATAGAGGATAAAGTATGGCTAAGGCTTGGACTTTTTTTGTATGGGAAAAGGTGGTGGAGCATTAGGAGCAAACAAAGCAAGTGTACATCTAGGACCTCTGGATGTTGTGAAAGCAATGTGAGCTCTGGATCTTGTAGAAGTGGAAGAAAGTTGTCTTTTAGGACCTCTGGATGTTGTGAGTGTCTCCTTAAACATCCTTATCTTAGCATCAGTGAGATGATATTTAACATCATTAAAGGAGACAACATCTTCATCACCAGAAAAACTTTCATCACTGGATACTTGAACCACTTCTGCAAGCATTGGAATATATAAACAGTTAAAAAAACTTTAGAAGTGACACATAAACATTTTTAAACAGGCAAAGACATATAAACACTGTTTAAAATTTTTAGAAGAGACATATAAACATTGTTAAACAAGCAAAGACATATAAACAGGCAAAGACATATAAGCAGGCAAATACATATACCTTTATTCACCTTCAATTTTGCCTCCTCTGCCTCCTTTGCTTTTTTGTCTTTAGCAACCTAGTAAAATCCTCTTCAAGTTTTGTGACTCTGTTTTCAAGATCAAGAGCATCAAAAAGATTAACATCATCAGCATCAACAAGATCAACATCATCCCCTGCTTGCTTTGCTTGATTTGCCCTAGCCAAATCCCCTTCAACTTTTCCCTTCCCCTTATCATCTAGAAATTAATAGGTTAAGACAAGTTAAATGTACATATACAAGACACTTCCAAACAACATATAAATGCATTATGCAAATAATTAACTAACATTTCCCATATTTAATTTGTAAATCTTCTAGTATGACATTAGCTATTTCATCTTTAATATTTCAGTTCTTCCTATACTTCTCCAAAACATACTCAACCATATCATCAATTACCACCAGCTTTCTATAAATCTTCTCTGTAGCCTTCTCATATTCTACCATGGATAAAAATTTCTCTACAGAACATATTGGCAGACCATTAGGTGTGTTTTAGAGACAAATACAGACTATCAGGGGTGTTTAACACTATCATTAAGACTATTAGGGGTATTTGGCACTACCAAAAGGGGTGTTTGAATACCATTCCTAATGGCATGTCATGAGCCCTTATTCAAAATGAAAATGGTATCCAAACTGCAAATGCTAAATATAGTCAAATGTATTCTGCAAATGAAAATGCTAAATGAACTTTTGCATTTAAGTTGTATCCGTTTAAGTTCATTTAGCATTTCCAAACACCCCCTTATTCTAAATGAAAATGCAGTCAAAATGGAAATGCAGGCAAAATGAAAATGCAGGCAACACTCTAAACAATGGAAAAAAACACACTAACCTTTCATCATAGCAAAATTATATACGTCGTCTAGCATCTCGTCAGTAACTGGTACGTTCCCATGCATACTTATCATACAAAGTCTATCAAATCATGAGTTCTTTCAACTTTGCTCCATCTTTTTCTGCCATTGCATGAATGAGGTTGTGATTAATGTGAAATGATCATATAGGCATAACGGAATAAATAAGCAAATAAATAACACTAACCATTTTTCTTGTTGATTTCATCTTTCTTGTCTGACATTGTTCTTGATGATTGTGGTTATGAATACGGATTTAGGGTTTGGTGTTTATAATTGTGGTTAATGTATGTGTTTATGATTATGTGGGTTTGGTGTTTATGATTGTGGTTATGTGTTTATGTGGTCAAAGTTCAAAACATAGCGGTCAAATGACCCGTACAAATACCCGCTGGTTAACAATGGTATTAAAATTAGTACATGGTTCATAATGAGACACTGAAAACAGTAAGTAGTTTACCCTAACATTTTTTTTGTAAATTCAAATGTATATTTAGGATTTTTTTATTATTAAGATTAAGATATATACTAAAGAGCATGTTAAAATTTTGTCATTTTCTGTGTATGGGCCTTGGGCCAATTTTTAGAATGCTTTGTTGGTCTGGTCTATGAAGGATTTTTGTTTTCCAGTTACTATACATTAAGAACTGTTTGATATAGGGGTGAGCAGAAAAAACAAAAAAACCAAAAAACGAAACCGAACTAATAACCGAACCAAACTAATAACCGAACCAAATTTCTCAAAACCGAACTACTAATTCGGTTCTCGGGTTGGATATGGGTTTGGCAATCTAAACCGAGAACCGAACCGAAAACCGAATTCATATAAATATATATATATATTTTATATATTTATATAAAAAAATATAATTAATATTTTATCTAATATAAAAAAACACTTTTTTATACTTGAAATATTTTTTTTGCTAAACATCCATGTAATTATTAATTAAAAAAAAATAAATAGTGAAATTCGGGTTGTTCGGGTTATTCGTGTCAACCCGAGAACCGAACCGAATTCTAATTCGGTTTTCGGTTCAGTTCGGTTTTCGGGTTGACCAAATTTTTTTTTTAACCGAAATAACTGAACCAAACTAACTGAACAACCCGATAACCGAACCGATCAACACCCTTAATTTGATACTATTACTTTTTGAGTTTTTGTCTTGAGTGGGAATGTTTGTAACGTACTATCCAACAAACCTACTTCGCATCAAACACAAAAATTGTAATGTTTTCTTCAAATAGAATATTTATGACATATTAAGATAAATACGATTTTTATTTAAATACTTTTAAAACGACACTTAGTAAAATATACTAAAGTTTATGAGACAGAGCCAAATATACTAAATACTTTAAAACGAGACTTAGTAAAATATATTAAAGTTTATGAGACAGAGCCAGCTATACAAATTACTAACCTCTGTTATCAAATAACCATCACATATATGATTCTTGACTACGATATAGAATTATGGAAAGTTAACGTTGGTCAAAATGTCAAGTTATACCTATTCGCAAGCTAGCCATGCATGTGTACACGTGTAATATTTGTTCTTTTATAAAGTAAATTGCTACATTATAATTCGTCTTTTGAATAAGTCGTGTATACATCAAATATATACTATTGCTCGTGACGGGCTATAGTATATTAAATAAATAAATGGACTAAACACAAACAAAAAGTTTTGGTAAAGGTAATACACAAACAGAAAGTTTACTATCAAAAGCTCCTACGCAAACTAAAATAGTTTGGGCTCCCTGAAAAATACATGTTAATAGGTCAACGCAACCCATTAACGCATCTTACGACAAATGGCAAAATGAACACATTTTTATTGAATGTTTCAAAGTACTAAACAACTTAAACAATGCTTAAAATACATAGACAATGTACACGATTCTGCAAAATAGTTGCCTAGCCGCAACGCTCGAGTCAGTTCCCACTCGTTATAAACACAAACCATAGTAGTAGGGGTGTTGATCGGTTCGGTTGTCAGGTTATTCGGTTAGTTCGGTTAAAATTTTTTTGGTCAACCCGAAAACCGAACCGAACCGAACCGAAAAACGAATTCGAATTCGGTTCGGTTCTCGGCTTGACCCGAATTTCACTATTTAAAAAAAAAATAATACTACCTAGATTTTTAGTTAAAAAAAATTATTATTAACATAAAAAGTGTTTTTGGTATTTTTATATATAAATAAATATAAAAAAAAATATATTTATAGAATTCGGTTTTCGGTTCGGAGTGCCAAACCCATATCCAACCCGAGAACCGAATTAATAGTTAGGTTCGGTTTTGGCGAATTCGGTTCGGTTCGGTTATTTTCGGTTCGGTTCGATTTCGGTTCTCGGTTTTTCGGTTTTTCTGCTCACCATATAGTAGCATGATAAATCAGTGTCTGCTTCTATCAGCCCAAAAGTCCAAAAGTAATATTGATGGGCTTTGAATGGACCTACAAGTGATTCTGGGCTTTATAATCTGCCTTGCAAATAAAGGAATTCAGTTTATAAAATTTATGTTTGTCATCTTTCATTCTTTTGTACCCACTAAAGTAAAAACTTTTTAGGGAGTAAGCCCAAAATGACGTGTTTATTATAGTAGCATTTTCTTTTTGGTTCTAGCAGGGGTGAGCATAAAAACCGAAATAATCGAATAAGCCGAAAACCGAAATCGAACCGAATCGAACTAATAACCGAACAGAACTTGCCAAAACCGAACCAAGCCGAACCGAACTTCCAATTCGGTTTTCGGGTTGGATATGGGCATGACAGTCTGAACCGAAAACCGAATTTACATAAATATATATATTTATATATATAAAAAGACCATTAAAATTTTATCCAAATAAAAAAAAAATCTTTTTTATGCTTGAAATATTTTTAATTTTCTTAATATCTATGTAATTATTTTATTTTTTTAAATAAATTGTGTAATTCGGGTTATTCGGGTCAACCCAAAAACCGAACCGAATTCAAATTCGGTTTTCGGTTCGGTTCGATTTTCTGGTGGACCCAAAAAAAATTAACCGAACTAACCGAACAACTCGATAACCAAACCGATGAAGGGTTTTCCAATGAAAACCAGAAAAAAAGGTAAACTTGTCATCATCTCACTTCTAGAAAAAAATACCATTAACAACAATTATTTAATAAAAATACATTAAAAAAAGTTCATTTTATCACACTTTTTTTACACAATTTCAAATAATGTGGAAAATATTTTAAGTTCAATAACATATATAAATGTGTAAAAACTAGTTACATAAATAAGTATGAACAAATTTAAAGTAATAAGAGATTTCTACACTTATTTTTGTAACACCTAAATCTTCCACACTTTCCATGTGTGGGGATAGTGGGTGTAAGGGACGGAGCCACGTTGGGTTCACGATGGGCCATGGCCAACCTCATTTTTTGTGCAAGTACCACTAGTAGTCTAGTATGTATTAGGGGTGAGCATAAAAACCGAAAAATCGAAAAAACCGAAAACCGAAATTGAACCGAACCGAAAATAACCGAACCGAACTACTAATTCTGTTCTCGGGTTGGATATGGGTTTGGCACTCCGAACCGAAAACCGAATTCATATAATATATATGTATATATATATATATATATATATATGTATATATGTATATATATGTATATATGTATATATATGTATATATGTATATATATATATATATATGTATATATATATATATGTATATATATATATATATATATATATATGTATATATATATATATATGTATATGTATATATATATATATATATATGTATATATATTTATATATATATATATAAATACCATTAAAATGTTATCTAATAATAATTTTTTTTTACTAAAAATCTATGTAATTATTAATTTTTTTTTAAAATAATAGTGAAATTCGGGTTATTCGGGTCAACCCGAGAACCGAACCGAATTCGAATTCGGTTTTCGGTTCGGTTGAATTCTAGTTCGGTTCGGTTCGGTTTTCGGGTTGACCCAAAAAAAATTAACCAAACTAACCGAACCGAATTAACCGAATAACCCGATAACCGAACCGATCAATTTCAACACCCCTGGCATGTATGTTTTGTGGACAATTTTCTCTCAGCCCATTCAAAATAAGAAAGTTGGGCCATCCACATGGATATTTGCAAATTTTGTAGTCCAATTTAATAATTGAAAACTGACACTATGGTTTACAATTGACGGAAATTCAATTGTAAATTTGTTTTAGTCGGATTATTTTTTTCAGTTTCTGTTTTGGCCAATCCGGGTGAACAATCCTGGTTTCGTCACTGGTGGGTGTTATAAAATGGGGTTCACACGTGAAAGGGTGAACACATTATTAATTTGTCCACACTTTCCAAAGTGTGACAAATTATAAATTTTTCAACACTTAAAAGTGTGGACTTTTATTTGCAACAAATATAAGTGTGGAAACATTTTACTTTTTAAAAATTTGTTCACATTTATTTATGTAACTATTTTTTTACACATTTATATGTGTTAATAAATTTAAAATATTTTTCACACTATTTAAAAGTATGTAAAAAAAAGTGGTAAAATGGATTTTTTTAAGTGATCTCGTTTAGACTTTATATCAAGTTAAATCCTTGTGTAGTTACTGATTCATTTCTTGCTATTATTATTATTGCATTTGGACTGTCAGCTTGCCTTGAAAGTGAAGAAATTTGCTAGTTTTAGAATGTGACATAAATCTTTAAAAAAATAATCTACACATATAAGTGTGTACAATTACAACAAAACTACACTTAAAAGTGAAGAATTTTTTTTTATTAAAACGTCACACTTATTAGTGTAGACATTTTGACACTTTTTCACACTTTTAGGTGTGAATATTTAAAAATATTTACATGTTTTGTAATTTTGTCACACTTTTAGGTGTGGACATTCAAAAAATATTTCCACACTTTTAACTATAGACATTTTGATAATATTTCCACACTTATATGTGTAGGAAAATTTGTCACACCCATTATTACCGCATATAGCAAAGTGTAGCCATTATAATTTTACACATTTTTAAGCGTGGACATTTAACCTTAAACATGTGGATAATTCAACTAATTTTTTGTAGTGTTAGGCCTTTTCCAATAAGCCCTACATCAAAATGGCCCATGAACCCAAATCAATAAGTTAAATTTTCATTGCAAAAAAGGTTCAACATATGATTCCCATATATATGTGATTTGTTGTTTGCTGGCATCCATATATTCTTCTTTTCTCATCTGCAAATTACATACATACATTATACACCTTTACTTTTCACATAACAGTTTTAATTTCCTGTTGTTCTACAAAGCATTAGTTAGTGTTCCCATTGAATTATATTCTAGCTAGTTTGTTAGTGGTGTTGACGTAAGATTTATAATAATTTGATTATTGTGTTACACACTGTACAGTTTTTGTAATGGCACGATCATGGTGATGATGATACAATAGTACCATCTACTAGTATCGATCTTTATGTATGTATTAAGTCAAGCACATGCACTAACTTGCTACTGCGCGCTAGGATATCAAACGCTGTTCAACTTGTAATGTTCTCTTTTCCTCTCTGTTGCAATCAGAGTTAAGTGTAAAAGATCTTAGCTAGGAGCTTATATTGGCCTTTTGTTCGTTCGTTCGTTCTTGAACCATCGTTGATTCTATGGTTGTCCATCCCTCAACGTTTTTAGGAACTCGTCCACTAGAATGCACTGTCCTGAGTGGCCTAACTTTCCTTATTTGTCTTACATCACTAATGCACACTGTGTTCCCCACACTTTCACTGCAACAACAAAAAGTGGAATTCTTCACGGTATAAGCAACCGTGGACTTTTTTTTGTATGAATTATAATTTTGCCACATTTAAATGTGTCATAAATGTTTAAAAAATAATCCACACATATAAGTGTAGACAATTACAAAAATGCTACACTTATAAATGAAGTAAAATAAATTTTTATAAGACCACACCTATTAGTGTAGAAAAATAAATAACAAAAATTGCTACTAAAAATGCCACATTTGTAAATGTGAAAACAAAAGCTATAAAAAAAGAATACAGTTTAATTCTACTTAATATCTCAACTGAATTAAAAAGGGATAACACTTCATTACACTAAAATTATTCATAACGCAACCTCACACTCATCACTTTAACTTTCACCACACAATATAGCGTACGGTCCAATCATGTAATCGCCGTCGTTATAATCGTCTCCGCCATCATCGCCGCCGTGGTTCTTACTGTTTTCGATCATTACACCGTCGTGAGTTCGTTACTGTTCCGTTAACGCCGTCGGTGGTTTATTACTTTCCTATTAACGCGTCGTGGTTCATTACTGATTCGATTAACGCCGCCGTGGTTTATTACTTTTCTATCAACGCAGTCGTTGGTTCATTACTGTTTTCCGATCAACGTTGTCGTGGTTAATTACTATTCCGATCCGTTCTCTATCAGGTTACTTGTGATTTTTTACATTATTAACGACCTTCGGGCGGCTTCTCGATTGCACTGCTTAATAGGAGCTTCTCTAATAACTGCTAAGAGTAAAAACAAAAAGTGAGTTATTTATAAGCGCGGTCAACAAAAAACACCGAAAGACAAAAACTGAAATAAAACCTACTAAGAATCTGTCTCAACCTGATCCAGATCACGAACACCAATATTGTCCTTCACCTCCTCATGTTACACCTTCAAACTCCTAACTCCACATGTCCCTTAGGACAACGTACATTTCGTATATCACAAACCGTATTTACCAACAAACAAATAAAACACATTCCAAAAATTTTTAAAGTCGACTTACCAATCTTCCAAGCGTCTCGTGAAACCCCTAAATCAACAAAACAAAACATCAGTTTAGTCAATAAACCAAAATCACTAAAAACCTAAACACTCAAAAATGGTATAAAGCTTGTACCCTTTGAATCACACCTACTCAAGTGAGGAAGTGCCTTTTCCAGCTTGTGTATATGGTATAGTCCAACCTTATAAGAATTTAAACCCATAATCAAAATCTAAAATCAAAACCATAAAAGAACCCCCCCTTAAAATCAAAACCCTCAAAAATGGTATAAAGCTTGTACCCTTTGAATCCTCTTAAATTGTAATTCTTACCTTTTATTGATTTCGCCCGTGCTAGAGATATAAGAGGATCTATTATATGTCCATGCCTTAGATGTTGTAATGATGAATTGTTAGAGGTAGAGGAGGTTCATGACACTTATTGCGTTATGGTTTTTTACCGGGGTACACAATATGGACTATTCATGGGGAGCTTGCTAGTCCCCCAACATCTCAGTCTACTAGCATTCATGAAACATCTTTTGTCAAAGACGACATGATAGGCTTGGTTCGGGATGCATTTGGTTTAAGTTCTTCTCCTTTGAATCATGAAAACACGGAGGAAGAAATGCCTGATGGAAATAAGATGAATCCGCCGAAACAAGTGATCACAATGTCGAGGATATTCCATATAAAAAGTTGCTAGAACAATGTGACGAAGAACTATATCCCGGCTGCAAGTTTTCTAGTTTGTCTTTCACTTTACGCTTATACCACATTAAATGTATCGGTGGCATATCCAACAAGGCTTTTGGCATGATCCTAGAGCTTTTACGGGATGCATTTCCTCACATCACATCATTACCGTCATCTGCTCACCAAACCAAAAAATTGACTAATGAACTAGGGCTTGGATACAAGAAAATCCATGCATGTCCTAATGATTGCATGTTATATTGGGATAAGAGCGAAGGTGAACAATCTTGTCATACTTGCAAAGCCTCCCGATATAGAAGTGATGGTGATCAATTAGGTAAAAGTTCAAACTCACGCAAGTCAAAAAAGCCAGCAAAAGCCTTGCGTTATTTTCCTTTAATTCCGAGACTAAAAAGGCTATACAAGTGTGAGACAACTGCGAAGGATATGAGGTGGCATGACATGGGTCAAGCAAAAGATGGGAAGTTAAGGCACCCGAGATATGGTCTTGCTTGGAAGGCTTTTAATAACCGATATCCAAAATTTGCCTCGGATCCTCGTAGTGTAAGGCTTGGCTTGTCATATCAATAGGATTGAGTTTTTTGACTTGTCATATCAATCCAGAGACGGGTCATACATTCATGGCATGTCGAGGGAGTTCATGGTATACATTTACATAATTTATACATTTATTTATACTCTTCTATATTTTTGGTCTTATAATATTTATGTTTTAGGAGCGAGCACGTAAAGAAATGACTAGAAGAGAATTACAAATTAGCAAGTTAAGACCTGTTGATGATGAAGTCCGATCAGAGATTGCGGATGATGTAATGATGGATCTTATTAGACCAGACAAGCCCAGACAAGCACTTGGTTATGGGACCAGAGTTACAAAATCTAAAGTCACCAAGTTAAGTTTGGATTTAAGAAGATCAAGAAGAGAAAGCTTAGTAAATCAAAACCGTCTGCTGTTAGAAAAACTTGATTCACAAGGTAGGAGAACAGAGTCACAAAACAATCAAATCAAGACTATGGCAAAAGATCTTAGTGACATTAGAGGGGAGCTGAATGTTTTAACGACTGCATTTAAAGAGCTATATGTTGCTGGAGCATCCAAAGATATGTTGTTTCAAGAGACATCTGAAGACGTACAGGTTAGACTTTGACTTATTTTCTCATTTATTTTAACTTCCATTATTTTGAATGATCATATATGATATTTATATTTCTGATCAGGAGGAACAACAACAACAGCAGCACCAACACAATTTAAACAATTTGTGGCAATCTAGTATGCAAACACCTCTTGGAGTTCAGAATCAGAATCAACATGTATCACAATCATCTCAAGGGCAAGCAACACGTCAACAACAATCACTTTTAAGGCAACAAAGACAACAAGGGCAAGCAACTCGACGACCAACAAAGTTAGATTCAATGGGGCAGCAGGTGAGTGCTACAAACATGCAACAAAACCCACTAACTGGACAGCAATATGGTTACTCGGATATGCAGCAAGATATGCAACAAGATATGGATATGCAACAAGATATGCAACATCAAGATTGATACGAAGAAATCAAAGTTGTGTTAGTTTTTACTTGCTAGGAAAAGTATGTTTTGAAAAAATTGTAATTTTTCAAACATTTAAAAGTCTATACTTGTTTGTGGTGCATGTTAAATGTTTGATCAATAAATAGCATTTGACTGTATGCTTGTTTCTGTGCATCAGATCAAGTTTATGTAATTTCTTTTTAGTTCCTCTTTCCAGATTTATATCCATACTTTATGAGTAGAGATTTTGACAATTTTCCACACTTATAAGTGTGAATATTTAACAATGTTTTCACACTTTTAATTGTAGACATTTTTTTTCAATTTTACCACACTTTTAGGTGTGGACATTCAAAGGATTTTTTTACACTTTTAACTATGGACATTTAGATAATATTTCTACACTTATATGTGTAGGAAAATTTGTCACACCTATTATTGCCGCATATGAGCAAGTGTGGACTTTAGAATTTTCCACATTTTTAACCGTGGATATTTGGCCTTTTAAATGTGGAGAATTTAACTAATATTTTGTAGTGTTTAAGGGATTACTCATTTAACTTGCTCTTGCTAGATCCTGATCTTTTTAATTAGTTTGATTATACACACAAGTTATAATATTACGCTTATATCTAAGTTGACGATAATGTAGAGCAGAAGAATAACGGTGTACATGTTAAAGACTTAAAGTATGGTGTAAGATCGTCTAGAACCTGATTAGCCATACAGTAAGGTCACTAACTATCTCCGTAGTGCTTGAAGAAGAAAGTTTATCTTGATCAACTAGTTATGCATCATCATATTATTCAATGCATTTGATTGTACAAGTCATTATCCTTTTATGAAGAAGATATCTATCGTCCTCGATCAAGCCTGTACATGTCGAATGTGGACACACATCAAAAGCAATGTTTGCATCAACATCCACTTCATGCAGTAACAATGAATAGTGACATTCTAACACATGTAATGAGTAGCAGTCTCTTGTCGATCAAATGTACGTTCTGGACTGACTTTCTTTAATAATAAGAGAATATAATTGACTTTCTTTAGGGTACGTTGTTTCTTATCGAGATAAGAGAGTTATGCTGATCAGTCTTATAACAAGTTGCTTTCTTTCTTTTTATCGACAGGCCATGAATTGAAGAGTGCATGTTGATATCATGAAGACAATGTCACAGTGCTTATATGAGTTGAAGCTAGCAAGCTAATGATCATGGGCGGTGTCATGTGGCCTAGGTATTTGTCACGGGCTTAGCTTCTTTCGGAAAATACTATCAATCCAAACGTAACCATAATGTTATGGGTTTTTCTAACTTGTGCCATAGGGTCATATGTTAAGGAAGGTCCTATTAACTGCGTGTCATTTTCTTAATGGCTAGCAGTTATTCAGGCCTCACAACCAATGACTGGCCATTCAAAACATGACACGCAGTGAGTAGGACCCTCCTTAGAAAAATCCTAATGTTATATATATGCAATCATTTTGATACAGTTAAAGTGTGATTAATGTAACTTAATAATGAGAAAAAGTTAACAGTTTGCCAATTATATGCTATAAATATATATAGTTTGGAAAAGAGGTGGTATCAATAAGGTATAAGAGCGTTAGGTGTAGTAACGCCGGCAACGGCGTTGGCCGGCGTTACTACACCGTTGTCCGGTGTTGTCCAACGGCGTTGGGTCCGGCGTTGGCCGGCCAACGCGCGTTGGGGTTTTAAAAAAAATAAATCATTTTACCCCCTGAAACAATTTGTTTATATTTTACCCTTCTCCCCCCCACCCCCTCAATTTTGAAAAGTTTCCATTTCCCCCCACGTTAGTTTTAAAAAAAAAATTATTTTTTTTTCAATTGACACCTTAAACGGGCTGAATTTAAAAAAAAAAAATTCATTGTACCTCCTCATCTCAAATCACTATATATACATACACATTACCAAATATTAAATTACATACAAATTCACCTACTCTTCAATACAAAATTACATCTTTTTAGCAATAAAAAAATGTCCGTATTTACCAACAACGGTTTTATGAATTCCTCACCGGGTCGAGACGCCGCGTACTGTTTCATAATCCAACAAAACCACAACAAGCTTTTTTCCGGATGGCAACAATCACAGTCCCAAACCGTTGAATCTCCAAGATCTACAACACCACCACCATCATTCAACCTCAGAAACTTCCCAATAATCAGCACTCAACTCAACAAGTCGATTCGCCAAACAAAAGCGATCGCATAGAAAAATGTCTCAAATAAGAGGTATAAATGTGTACGACGAGCCCCAATAAGAGCCCGGTAGCTGTGGGTCCGTTTGGCTACGGTCGAAGAAGAATTGCTTAGTGAAACAGGTTACAGTGGCCGTTTCGTAAGATAATATGTTCGGAAGGTCACAAAAGCATATGAAACGTTTGGGTATCGGGTTATTGAACGAGTTTATTTTCAATTCGAAAATTTTTAAAAAACGTACAAAGCGATATGCTTGACTAGCAAATGAGCATTACGTTGAATGCCAATGCAATTGCAAAAGTTTCAACGCTTCAAGGACTAATGCGGTAGGAGGAGTTTAGGGTTTATAGTACTTAGCCACCAAGGATTTTGGAGACGACGACGCTATTGGATCCAAGAAGCAAATCAAAAATGAGACAATGATTTGGGGCGACCGAGGACGACGAAGCCGAAGACGAGTTGTTTTTTTTTCGTAAGTTTTTTTTTATTTCTTAATGTTTTTTATATTTCGTAATGTTTTTTATAATTTGTAATGTGTTTTTTTTTTATGTAAATTTGTATGTTTAATTAGAATGATATGGTAGGCGTGTTAAAATAATGAAATAATTGTTTAGGGGGTTTTATGAAAATAAAGAGGTGAGTGGTGTTATTTGGTGTTATGATTAGGGGAGTGGTGTTGGTGTTATGCTGATGTGGCGCTGACGTGGCAGTCAAAAAATGGTGTTATGGTGTTACTAGACGCTCTAACTAGAAGAATATGCTATATGGTCATGAACCAATGCAAGTAATGGGATAATATTATTTTTACTTGAAAGCTTTTGTCTATTGATCAGGATCCAATTAACTTTATAAATAGGGACCATAAATATCAAAAGATCCTCTCATGTTCATTTGAACATGAGAGGTAATGTTTTGCTTTATCGGATTGTACATTTGATTATTTTAATCAAATGTATAATCACATAAAACAGAACATTACCTCTCATGTTCAAATGAACATGAGAGGATCCTTACCCTTCTAATAATTGTCCTCTTAATTATTGAGATAGCATCAGTCACATTTTGGGCACATATGATAGCAATGGAACATAGTTAAGATAGTCAAATGTACCAAGTTAACAGTATAGAGGCTAGGATTTATTGAGATAGCCTTGTGTTTCCATGCATGCATATTCTTGTTGCAATTTTCACAGAAATATATATGCATGATTGAGCCTAAGAGTTGGGATAACCGGGAAAAGGCTCTGTCGAGCAAAATGTCGTCACTTGCTAGATCAAGTCGGTCGATCACAAAAACTGGCTCATTTAAAACTTGCAAGGAAGTACAGACAACCCTTAAGGAGATTTTCTTAAGTGCACCAAATTAAGGCAAGCCATAAAAAGCATACTACTAGTACTACATTATATATTAGTAATGTTGATGTATCCAATGATGTAACATTAACGAGTTAATTGTGGCCAAATATGTTACCACTAGCTTAGACCACCATCCCACTCAGGTGTATAATTAACATTAACGAGTTAATTATACATCAGGTGCTTTTTTCTTTTCAGCTTGACCTGCAAGAATGTTATCTTTTGTTCCTGCAATATCATTAGTTTGATTGCCTGCAACAACTGGCACATAGTTCATAGATATTATCAAGGAGTCAATATCAAAAAGCTAGTCTGGTCTATTTCCTTTCACATTAGGTGCATTTTCAAGAAATCTAATGTTTAAGGTCTCTACAACTATCCTGGTCCTTTTGTTAAATACCCTCATAGCCTTACTAGTCACAAAATACCCAACAAAAAATCCCTCATTAGATTTTCCATCAAACTTGCCTAGATGATCCTTGGTATTTAAGATGGTAACAGGACACCCAAAATGTTTCATGAAGTCTATCAATGGGGGTCTCCCACGAATAAGTTCATAAGGTATCTTGTTATGAGGCTTAATGGCTAAGGCCCTGTTTAGAACATAGCAAGCAGTATTAATTGCTTCAGCCCAAAAAGTGGTTGGCAACTTAGAGTCAACTAACATAGTTCGTGCAACCTCTATTAGTGTTCTATTCTTTCTCTCAGCAACACCATTCTGATGAGGAGTCCTAACAACACTAAATTCCCTCTTAATCCCTTTCATATCACAGAACTGATTCATTACACTATTCTTGAACTCAATTCCATTGTCACACCTGATAACTTTTACTTTACAATCTAGTTGATTTTCTATTCCTGTTATAAAGGTCTTTAAAATCCCACTAGTTTCATCCTTAGTGGCCAAAAAGAATACCCAAGAAAATCTACTAAAGTCATCAGTGACAACTAGGCAATAAGACTTTTTCATCAAACTCTTAATATTTGTAGGGCCAAATAAGTCCATGTGTAGCATATGTAATGGTTTGCTGATTGAGTTAACAAGTTTGGCCTTATAGGAGGCTTTGTGTTGCTTTCCTTTTTGACAAGCAACACAACTTTGATCATTTTCAAAAACCTTTGAAGGTACACCTCTAACAAGATTTCCCCTCACAAGTTTATTCATTATTTTATAATTAATGTGCCCAAGCCTCCTATGTCATAAATTGGATTCATTAATTGTGGCCTTAGCAAAGAGACAAGTTAAACCTCTAGTGGGAACAACACTCTTTAAGTCAACACTGTATATGTTATCCTTTCTTGGAACTCTTAGCAAGACTTGGCTTTCATCAAGTAGCTTAAAGTTAGAAGATAAGACAAGACATTCAGTATCAGTAAAAAGAACATTGTTCTTTTTATCACACATTTGTGACACACTGAAAAGGTTATACTTAAGCTCTTTACAAAAGTACACATTATCAAAATCCAATGCTCCAGTTTTGATTTTACCTTTGCCTGAAATAATTCCTTTACCATCTCCAAAGGAAACAAATCCACCATCATAATCTTCATATTCAGTGAGATAGCATTTGTTTCCTGTCATGTGCCTAGAATAATCACTGTTAATAACTCCTTTTTACTTATACTCTTTCTGCTATGGGTTGTCCTACACATAAAGTAAGAGAGTTAGGCTCTTTTGGGGATCCAAGCCATTATAGACTTGGATCTGCCTCGTGCATAATGTAAGAGTATTTCTTGAAAGTAGTTGATGCACTACTGGACTTGGCTTTCCAAATCCAGCATACTGAGGCCTTAACAACATTAACCCTTTTTCCCATGTTCTCACTTACAACTGCTCTATTCCTAGCAGTATTAACATTTACACTGACAGTATTAACCTTTTTATTGAAAATATTATTTTTGTTTGCTGAATTCCTGTTAAAAGACCTTGTATTTTGTGAATATCCTCTTCTAAAAGCATTTGTAATTGATCTAGGATGATTCACAGTTGTTATTGAAACAACAGTATTAACTTGTCTAACAACAGTATTAACACTTGCACCAGCAGTATTAATTTTGCTAGACCTTGTTAATACTGCTTGTGGAACAAATCCTCTTTTAGGGTGTGGGTGAGTCAATTTATTTGCAAAGTTATTGTGATTCACCCTTCTTGAGTTGTTCCAGACTGGTCTTACAACTTTCTTATCACACACATAATGAAGATGATCAAAACTACCACAAACATAACAAGCTTTATTTATCATCTTAAAGTCACTTCCTAGTCTTTGGGACATAAGATTGTTCTAGTTTCTTTGGTTCCCTCTAGGATGATTTTTGTTTTGTTTATGTGTTTCTATCTTCTCTACTGTTTCCTTAGCAGCCTTAACAAACTTTATCTTTTTAATGCTAGGTCTAACAGTTTTATTAGGTGTGATTCCTACCTCTTTTTCTTCATCAGAATTCCAATCCTCAATGATTGGAGGACCAAAACTGTTCTTCCTAACAATATTAGTTTCAACTACACCTTTATCAACAGTCTCTAGATTTGACTCAACAGTATTAACTTCATTAGAAACAATATCCATAAACTCACTTTCAACTTGTTCATCAATAAAGATTAGATCAGGTTTGGGTGGCATGAAACTTCCTGCATAAGGTGGGGGAACTGCATGATATCCCTTATCTGATCTAGCCTTTTCATTCTCCTTAATCTTTAACATGTTATATTCATTTAAAACTTTCTACTTCAGGGGAAACTGCACTATATCCTAGCCATGTATTAGACTTACCACATACTTGACTTTCCAACAAGTTGTTTAATGATTTGGATGAACTTTGAAACTTTTCTAATGTAAGTTTTAGCTCATCTCTCTCTCTTTCAGCTTTTTCTAATTTATTTTGGTTTTCAACTAAGGCATTATCTCTTAGTTTAACCTCAAGATTTAAAACATTAATTTTCTCTTCAAGAATAGTCTCATTTTTCTTATAATAAGCTAGTCTTTCTTCTACAGATTGTAAACCTGCTTTGTAAGACACTAAATTAAACTGAGACTTTTTGTAATCAGAAGACAAATCATCATATTGTTCCTTTAGAGTAGCATAAGCTTTTACACAAGATTTTGAACAAGAATCTACCTCAGAATCTGAACTAGAAGAACTTCTTGAAGATGTATATGCCATCAATGCAAAGTTTGTAGGATGCTCTTCATCTGTCTGGTAGCTCCAATCATATCCTCCAATACTATCTTGTGCAATCAATGCATTTTCAGTGGTGTTTTCCACTGGCACAATTTTTCTTCTAAACTCTCTTCCTCTGTATTCTTGATTCTTTAGAGCTCTGCATTCTCTTGCAAAGTGACCATTTTATGACAATTAAAACATTCTACCTTTGATCTATCAAATCCAATTCTTTGACCATTCATGTCCAAGTTCCTGCATGTTCTCTTAATAAACCTTCTAGCTCTGATTGTTAACATGGTCATCTCCCAATGTAAATCCATCTCTTCTAGATCATCAGGATCAATTTGTTCTAGATCCTCTCTAGCAAGTTGAGGAGAGTTTGGCTAACTTGCAAGAAAAGCACACATCACAGCGTCACTAAGGTTAACTACTGTTGTAGAGTTAACAGTATTACCTTGAGTATGAGCAGCACTAACTCCATTAGCAGTATTATCTATTTCAATTGTGTTGCTTGTGCTGTTGGAGGACACAAAAGCTACGTTTTATGGATTTTGACTTGTGCTTGATGATCATGTAAGTTCAGGTTCATAGATCTTTAGGTTGTTGTACAAGTCATCCAAACTGATGGTCTCTATCTCTGCTTTGTTTCTCCAGATTAAAGCATGAGTCTTCCATTCAAATGGAAGACTTCTTAACAGCTTTAGATTCACGTCCTCTTGCCTAATTACTTCACCTTGAATCTACAATTGGCCGATAAGTTTTTGCAACCTATCAAAAGTTTGATCCAAAGTTTCTGAGCTTGATGCTGCAAAGTTCTCATACTGTTGCTTGAGGAGTGTCTTCTGAACCTTCTTGGATTCTTTGTTTCCTCCATACCTTTTCTCTATTGCTTCCATAAGTAATTTTGCATCTTGGTATGAATGAAACTTGAGTTGACCCTTGTTTGGAAGTGCCATCAACAAAGTTCCTCTTGATTTTATCTCATTCTTCCTGTCCAGCTTTTCTTCAGCAGAAGTAGGTTCATAGATCTGCTCAACTGTTCCAACAGTTCTCTTCAATACTTTGTTACCATTCTTAATTACTTCCCAAAGGGAGTAATCAGTTATAAGAAAGTATTGTTCTATCCTCATTAGCCAGAGATCATATTCTGCCGGGTTGAGGATATGAAGTTTTGCAGTTAAAGTAGTAGTTGTAGTTCCTGCCTCCATCTTGAGAATTAGAATTTGTATGTGATGTTTGTATCTTCTTATTCAAAGCTTCACAACAAGCTCTGATACCACTTGTTGATCCCAATGAATTGATCTTTTACTCCTTAGCTTGATGTAAGGTTTAGTATCCTTGGATAAATCCAAAGAAACTAAGAATGAAACTTTAAGTTGAATGATATAAACTACGCGGAATCTAGTTTATATCACTAAGAAGAATGACAATAAAGTATGTTTAACAAACAGAGAATATAACCAAAACAATAAGCTTCAATATATTAATACGAACACTCTTTGACAGTGTTAGGGTTTACAACCTTGAAGCTATGACAATTCTATGTGTTTTCGACACACAATTATATACCATAGGACCTCCTTTTATACACCAAGGAGTCATACAAGGTTTACAATACATTCCTAACTTATCATGATCTTTTCTATAACAAAACGTAATCTTCTAAACAAATAAGTTATACATTCCTTCTTTACAAATAACTAATACTTATCTTCGTAAGTATTCTTGTTCTCCACACAATCTTTATCTCTTCTATGATATGTCTTTGATCTTATCTCTGTCAACATAATCCTTCCAGCAGTTGTAATCACTCAACAGTTGTATCTTTATAACCAACAGCACTAACTGAGCACAAGCAGTAGTAAGTACCAGCAGTACTAACTTTATGCTAACAGTTGTAACTTTACTCTAGCAGTACTAAGTTATACTAACAGCACTAAGTTACACTAACACCAGTAACTTTTGTACTAGCAGTATTAACTACTTAGCATATTTCCAGTCTTCAACTCTGAGCAGTCTTAACTTCTACTGACAGTAGTAACTTTACACTAACAGTAGTAACTTTACACTAACAGTAGTAACTAGCAGCAGTAACATTATACTACCAGTTGTAACTACTTAGTATAATTTTCATTAGAACTACTGAACAATATTAAGTTAACTTGACAGTACTATTATATACCTGAGCAGTAGAAAGTCTATGAAGTCTTTTGATCCCAACAAATAATCTTCTTTGGAAAGTGATTACACGACTTCAAGTGATATCCGGTAACCATCTTTGTAATTAGATAGGCTATCGATTTTCTTCACCCTGATCCAGGATATACTACAACCAACTGAAAGGCTCGTAAGGACAAAATTGTATATATATTAATGCCTGACTTATGATAAGAGTTTTTAATCATACTCAAGCAATTGACTGTGATTAAATCTTCTTTTCTACAAGCATTAATTATATATATATACTATGGATGGAAAAAAACGATGTCGTTTCGACGTCGTTTTACGCTGGCGCGATTTTAAGCCCAATAAAAGCCCAAACAAAAAAAGTATCCTTTTTCTGGCCCAAAATAGTTTAAAAAATGAAAATCTACAAAAATGACCCTCCACTTTTAACTATTTACGACTTTTTATATAATAAACATTATTTATCAAATATATACCGCATATCTACCGACTCATTCAGATCAAAAATACCCGCGAAAAGATTTTCGAATTGCGAACAAAACGAGCCTAATATTGCAATGCTTTCGACATACGCACGGTTTTTTAGAAAATGTTGAAGTTTAATATAAATAGAATTTTTTTTACAAAACGTACCCTCAACTTTTAACTATTTACGATTTTTTATATAATAAACTATATTTATCAAATATATAACACACATCTACCGATTCATTCAGATAAAAAAATACCCGCGAAAAGATCTTCAAATTGCAAACAAAACGAGCCCAATATTGCACTGCTTCTGACATACGTACGATTTTATAAAAAAATGTTGAAGTTTAATGTATATATATTTAAAACGAAATATACTGTCAAAACACACCCTAAACTACCTAATAACTTTAAAATAAACGACATGGGTCAGAAACGTACAATTTTATGAAACTTTAAATTATATAAATAACCTATACTTTTTTGCAATGCTCGGTGAAAAAAAATATATGTGCTGCATACAAGTCAGCTCAGACGCAACGCGCACACACATTCCCACTTAATACTCATTTGAAATCGATTCGCAAAAAATTATGTCCCGCAGCAACGCGCGGGCTATCTTGCTTGTTATATAAAGATAAATAATTATCATACATGTTTTCTTGAATCTGAAATATGGCAAATTAAGGTTCATAACTCTTTCCTTAATGATTACCTTTACGAGGACGATACGTAATCGAAAAGGTTATGAGTCTAAATTTGAAATATGGCAATTAAGTTTTATAACTCTTTCCTTTATGATTACCTTTGCGAGGACGGTATGTAATCGAAAAGGGTTATGAGTTCAAATAATCTTTATAAAGTATACAAGATAAGAGAATCCAAATGTGGATTAGATCATGCATTTAGGAGCTAAAATCTTAAGTTTAATTACAATATGATTTTTGATTAAATTAAGATAACTCCTAAGTACACATGACATCAAGTGGGAACACTATGTTTTTTCCTTAAAATTTATATGTTGTGTAACATATTGAAAGTATCATTCCATCTAAGCTACATGTTAATCCTTGAGATTGTAATGAAACTTCACTTGGGAATTTAGAAAATAAAACAAACGACCTATGAATAAATATTTATTCAAATAAACAAATGCGGTGATTAAGTCCAACACAATGTAATATATCATTGAGGTAAGTCTTAAATGATATATTTCACTTGAGATAATTTAATACATGAATGGAAACCTTGTGTTTTTAACTAAGGATTCATCATGTATATATATTATATTGTGTATGGGACTGGTTGTTACTTTTGCACAAGAGCAAAATGAGCTAACAACAACAATATCTAATTGAGAGTATTTAAATGACTGACAATAACAATATCTAATTGAGAGTATTTGGATGACTATTAAAACAAATGTTTACGAATTATATAAGGTATAGTGTTGCTTGTGTACACTGATGCTAGAGAATAATCAATCATAGTTAAAGTAGAATTTCATCATTTATGATAAATATACTAACTAGATATGCTCAGCTAATGACATTGTTGCAATCCACATTAAAGAATGATAATATTTTACATTTTAAGAAACTGTAAAGATGACTGTCTGATAGGTATGTTGATGACTTCAAATACCTCATAAAAGGTATGGTCACATTTCCATACTATGATGCTTGCAATAGTATGCAAATATACATACAACACTCATCATATCATTCCAATCCTTCACAAATTTATGAATTTGAAACAAGTATTCGAAAAGTTTACTCAAATGACTATTTAGCTTTCTTGTACATAAAGAGTTAGAAATGTTGGAAACATTAGATTTCAACTTACTAATTAGTCTTATGCATATCTGTTTTTAGTATTTGGATAATTGGGATTGTAAGACAATTTTTACTTTTTGATGAATGAAGATACGTGGTATTTGTTATTCATACATATAATAATTGTTATCCTATATTTGCATGTTTAATCCTTGAATAATTTTATTATTCTAAATATGTCCATTGTCAGTTAACATTATGGGAATATTGTTACATTAAGACAAATGTGAGTGTTGGTTATACATTTTGAATCTGTGGATTGTTCCTACCAAACTCATATGTTATTCACAAGGGATGCATATTGGACACCCCAACCTTCAAAATATACTTTTGGATCCTCGTCATGAGTAAGATATCGAAAATGGTTAAAGAAGTCACCATTAGTCTTGAGATGCAAGCTAGTTCTGTATGCGTGGATATCACTTTTTGATTATAAGTCAAACACTATCCTAAAAAAGGTAGTCATAAAGGCTATTTTTTGAAATGATGTGAAGCAGCATTCACAACACTTGTAGTCAACAAAGAATTTGTTCCTCCATTTGATATGTGCAGAATGATACCATTGGGCCCTCTCCAGAATTAATCAGATAATTGTATGACCGTACCCAAAGGATAATTTATGGATGATTCTTAATTACATTTGGTATATCTGAATTAATTCCTATAATGAGAAACTAAATTAGTTAAACTATATGGAATGAGTTAGGATCCATATCCATGGTTTAACGGTATCTGTAACAAAGGGATGATGGAAGAAATAATTACATAACCATTGAGTTGAGAGTTTTTTCTTGAAACAGCATCTCAAATATTTCTAGTTTATGGCAATGCGAGTATTGCTAGACGTTTCCATTGCTGGTATAAATGTAGTATGCTACTCCTTCTCCCAAGTGGGAGTTGTTGGAAAGTGGGAGTCGGATACGCATGTTATACGACCAGAAATACATGAGCCTACTAGGGTCCACACGTAAGACACGAAGAGTACGTTTATTAAATACTTAATATATATATTTATTTATTTATTATTAAGGGTTTGATATGCTTCACATTAATAATTTAAATAACCGTTAGTTACCGTTATATCTTATAACTAACTTAACGACAATTTAAATGTGAACCGAATGGACTAAAAGTGACAAACACGAAACCTCTAAGACCTTCCAAAAGTGGCAGATTTTGAAGGATTCTAGAAGGGGGTTTGTGTGCAAATTATTTGTGATAATAATAAGATGAAAGAGTTGTGATAAGCTAAGAACTTGAAGATTATCTTTAACGTTTTAGAGTTAATCTACAACTAGGGTTAGAGGGCTATGTAAACACCCCTCATCCTCATTGATTGATTCACTCGATCCTATCACAATTTATATACGACACATACATACATACGGTTAACAACAAAGACCCAATCCTTAACTGGTTTTGTTTGTTCTTTCCCTGCCCCACGTCTATGAAAAGCAGAAAACAATTATAACCAAAAGTTGCTAAAATCCTTTTGTTGTTTTCATTCGACTGAAAAGATATAAACCATTAAAGGGTTTTTCGTTATTCCCTTTCTTATCTTAGTTCGATTCAAACCTAACTCACTTAGAGTTTTGGACCGGATCTAGGAAAAGTATTAAACACGGGTTGTTTGGTTTTCGGTTCAAGTAATTAAGCATACAACATAAGCTCGTGAAGTTACGACTAGCATCTTGGCGTACTTGTTCGACGTGTTGTGTATGCAACCATAGAGGTGATAACTTAATCACTCGTTTCAAGATCAAGATTCTCGTTTAATTGACATAGTCATTAAACAAAAGTTAGTGTTTCTTATTTATATATGTGTGTGAATTCTTAATATCAAACTATATCCAATCCGCTGCGTACTCATAGTAAATGGTTTACGTAGATATTAAATCCCTACATGAGCAACCGTAGAGGTGATAACTTAATCACTAAAGATTCCAAGATCAAGATTATCGTATAATTGACTTTAGTCATTAAACAAAGGTTAGTGTTTCTTACTTTATACGTGTGTTAATTTTTAACACACCATCATCCGTTAATGCAACCAATGCAACACACCATCATCCGTTAATGCAACCAAGTATCACGATGGTTACTCGATGGTCAAGCTGAACCAAACCGGGCCTAATTATTCCATTAGCACTGTAATGGTTGGTGAAAACAACAACGACAAGATTATCATTCATGTCATGGCAGACCTAACACGCTCAGCTCCAACACATCCGAGCCTTCCAACTCAAGCTCCAACATGCATGGGAAAGTCATAGATATCTATCTATATATCTTTCTGGGCTTTCTTCTAGGTATTGTGTCGTTCTTTGTGGTGGTGGTTGTGTGTTGAGCCGAGTCAACAAAAGAAGAGAATTGAGGGTGTTGACAATCCACCAGGATATCCTGTAGAAACAAATTTGGTGTTATTCCTTACTCGAAAACGAATTATAAGACACGGGAGTTTTGATTATTATCTTTTTAGTTACCTTATGATAAAAGGGTCTAGGATATCACCTTTCTTCTTTTAATCTTCAAATAATATTTACTTATACTATTTCATGTTGCCTTTTAACTCCATTTGTAAGTTTTTAAAATGTGTTCTTGGAGCCAGATTCCATACGTTAATTCTAGCGAACGTAGAATTAATGATTCGAGTGCACTAACTTTACGAGTACGATTGAAGTAACTTTAGTTGCTGATATACGAGTAACTTGTAAAAATTTGTCAAGTTATATTACATCTAAGTAATTAAGAGTATATATAAAAGATGGTTGTATAATTTCAACCACCAAATACAATATTCAGTAAATATATTGTAATCACATAAGGAAGAACAACCACCACATTTAACACTCTTTTAGCACTCTAAGCAGCACAGCTAGAAGTCACGCCAACAAGGACTTTACCACCAAGACAGGATATCGTACCTGTACCATATATACCGGTTACCATTTGTAAACTCCTAACATGTTTTTGGACCAAAACCAAATCTTTTTTGAATTTTGGACCAAAAGTGAACTCGCACCAAACCACAAGGACCAAAAATGTACTTAACTCTTTTTAAAATGTGTTCTTGGGGCCAGATTCCATACGTTAATTCTAGCGAACGTAGAATTAATGATTCGAGTGCAATAACTTTACGAGTACGATTGAAGTAACTTTAGTTGCTGATATACGAGTAACTTGTAAAAATTTGTGAAGTTATATTACATCTAAGTAATTAAGAGTAGAGTTAAGTACATTTTTGGTACTTGTGGTTCGGTGTGATTTCACTTTTGGTCCAAAATTCAAAAAATGTTTGGTTTTGGTCCAAAAACATAGTTTCGGTCCACTTTTAGTCCAATCCCGTGAATTTGCACTAAAATTTTTGGACTAAAAGTGAAACGAAACTATGTCTTTTGAACCAAAAGTGTAACGAAACTATGTCTTTTGGACCAAAAGTGGAACGAAACTATGTGTTTTGGACCAAAACCAAAACTTTTTTTATTTTTGGACCAAAAGTGAGAAAATGCACAAAACCACAAGGACCAAAAATGTACTTAACTCTTAAGAGTATATATAAAAGATGGTTGTATAATTTCAACCACCAAATACAATATTCAGTTAATATATTGTAATCACATAAGGAAGAACAACCACCACATTTAACGCTCTTTTAGCACTCTAAGCAGCACAGCTACAAGTCACGCCAACAAGGACTTTACCACCAAGACAGGATATCGTACCTGTACCATATATACCGGTTACCATTTGTAAACTCCTAACATGTTTCAATGATATTTTTGCTCACCTTTCGAATGCATTCCAAGCTCATTATATTGTCAAGAAGGCCCATATGCTCATACGACAATGACTTACAAACGTTACTAATGTTAAAACTGTCATGAACATAAATTATGAAACGTTATGCTTCTTGAGCTCCTTAGTTACTACCATCCATAGCATGTTCCAACAGCATATAGCTAGTTTCCCGATTGCCAAGACATAAAAAGTCAAATAGTCGTTCAGGGTTGCTACAATAATGTGTTTCGTTTCCAAAGCAAGAAAGATATCGATATACATCATGTGCGTAGTCGTACGTTGCCAATCCAATATAGCTTGTACGGATGCACTCTCAAGCTCTCCTTCAGGCCACATTGGTATCACTACCTAAACACGAAAATCCTCTCCCGCTTCAATATTGCTCACAATTTTAATCGAGTGGTAACGCTTTTGGTATCAAATGTAACGCGTTTGTGTCGTTAAAATCCCATTTTACATATAAAATGTGATTCTTTCAAATATCTTAATAAGGTAACCTATGTCACCTAATTTGGTAATGAGCCATCGCTTAATTTAGTAAATTAGCCCTAATATTTAAGCTTTTGTTATAGCGTAAGAACAACTTACGGTTCAATAAAACTTAACTATATAAACTATCAGAAGATTCAAAAAGACCTTTTTAAAAACCTCAACCGCATATTAAGTTACATCACTTAACTTAATATAAGCTTACATAGAAGTAGATACGTGCAGAAGAAGTTATTGCAAAAGGCTTTTGAAAGCATCCAATAGCCTACAATAAAGTCAAAACCTTTATGTTACTTTTCTTCATCGCTCAATGTGAGATGACTAAACCCCAACTTATTTTACACAATTTGGTAATGTATATGTTTTAAATTTACCTCATATTACACATGTTTAGATTTAAACCAATTCGAATATGTTATGCTTCTATAACTACACATGAATAAACTTAAGTTACTACTACAATATACAAAAGGCAATACGTTTGAGCTAGATCATACCCTCTATAAAGCCACTAAAGCTCCAAACTTTGTGCAAAAGTTGCACGAAGCTTGTTCACTATTGACTTCATAGCAAACTCTTCCATGTTCATGCCTTGTTCGTGTAAGTTGCAAGCATCATTAAGCCTATATATGTTCATCAAGTGCGTTTTGTAATTCCTCGCTTGAAAGAGATTTTAGTCGCCTTAGTTGAAAAAGATTTACATTCTCGATGGACATCAACTCTCTAGTAGGATTAAAATTGTTATTATAAAACATTCCTTCAACAGCATAACATACGTTCTGAGTTTGCTGATTAACATTATGTGTCTCAAAAGCTTAGCAATTAGCTGTAAATGCTCACTTCACATGGTGGTCTTGACATGGTCACACAATCTGCACCACCTTAACCCTTGATATGTTGATTCAACTATACTTGAGCGTTACGTTTTTATCATACTTTAGTTGACGATCAATCTTTAAGCTTGTGTTATGGCGTAACAACAACGGTTTGAAAAAAAATCTATGTATAATATTAGTAAGCCAATAGAAATTCAAAAGAGCACACTCAAAAAGATAAGGTTGAAGCATAAGAATTTAGATTACTAAGCTTTGTATAAGCTTACGTAGAAATGCATACATGCTTCAAACTCACTAAAAATGGGCATTTGTTAATGCATATGTTTTGAAATTTGTCTAAACCGCGCTAGCTGACTAGTTTATTATCATAAGCAAACACAAAAGAGGTTGGTTTTGGGTTTGCTTATTTGTTGTTATAAGCTTGCTAATTTTGTAAAAAAAAACATAATAATATATGATTTTATTGCTTATTTACAATGTACTTTTTAATGCTTATATGCCTAATATGTTATCAAGACACAGATGCAACTGCGAACTTGAAATTTACTCCGAGTCTTATGCCTAATTGTAATAGTTGTTGTTTTGTGACAAACCTATATCGAGAGTATAGTAGCAAAATTGTATGTAGAAATTTACTAATGTTGTTTTGACATTTGAGGCTAGTGAAAATGGTTGATATCAGTATGTTTAGACTTTTACTATTTATAATGTTTATCAGTATGTTTTGACTTTTAGCTTGTACGGATGCACTCTCAAGCTCGCCTTCGGGCCAGATTGGCATCACTAAGTAAACACGAAAAATCTTCTCCCGCTTCAATCTTGTTCACAACTTTGATCGAGCTATAAAGATTTCGGTATCAAATGTAACACGTTTAGATCTTTGTCGTTGATGTCATTTAAGTTCCACCCCGAATGATTTTTCTAGGAAATATTGGTTTTCGATGTAGTATAGATATAGTACTTAGCTCCTTCGTATTGCGTTAATGTAGCCATCTTGAATGCCACAGTCGATAATGTTGTCTTTTCCACTAGATAGAATGTTATTTGTTCACATCCCACATCGCCAAATAGACACATGTGGAGATTGCTATTTGTTGTCAAACAAACGTTTTATTCTGACCGTTTAACTCTCATCCCTCTAAAACGCTCCAAAATACTCACGCCACCCATATCATAATATATTGACGACAAACCTTGTGTGTCTAAAACCGCTAAACGCTAATCACTCTAAAATGCTCCCAAATACTCGTACCACCCATATGTAATATAAACAACAAACCTTTTTTTATAATCGCTACACGCTAATCACTCTAAACTGCTCCAAAATAGCGCCACCCATATTGTAATATATGTTGACGCTCATTTCCTTGAAACACAATATGTTGATTGGGCTATGCTTCAGCTTTACGTGACCTAATCTTTAAGCTTGGATTATGGCGCAAGAGCAATCGTTAGAAAAAAACTTATTTATAAGCTATTTGAAATTCCAAAAAGACTGTTTCTAAAGACGCTTTCCCGCATATGAATTTACATTACTAAGCTTAATATAAAAACTTACGTAAAAGTAAACACATGCGGGGAAGATATAAAGAAAAAGTATTAAGTAATTTTTATGTTGGCTTTTTCGCAACCATCTTTTAGTGGTGAGTTGGAAATGTGGAATGAATAAAGAACCCAAAATCGGAGATAGCCCAGTAAAGAACCAAACGACCGTATTAATCACAAAACGACGCCGTTCTGCCTTAATTAACTTTAAAATGGCATCGTTCACACGCGTAATATATATAACAAGTTAAATTATTGGGTTTCAAACTAAACTTACGAATAAAAACGAGACAGAGACACATTATTTTGAAAAAAAAAGATCATATAATTATGGACACCGAGTCATTCAAGTATTATTTTGCTTATACTATTATTAATACCGGCTTAAAGTTTCTTGGATAACAAATATACATTGGACAAAATTCATATGTGCAAGAGATTTAGATTTTGGACATTGTTGTTCCAGATACATGAGGATGAGAAGGCATTTTCGATTTTAGGATATGAGCCAAGATGGATTTACAAACATTCTGGTTATTGTACAAATTGTTCAATCATAACCATATGGTAAATGGTACTAAAGTACTTTGATGATCTCAAGTTATAACCTTTGGTTCGAAAAATTCATAATATCCAAATTTCTCACCAATAACAGTATCTTAGCAAGACCATAGATTATAGATAGGGCTGTAAACGAACTGAACGAACAGTGAACATTTCGTGAACCGTTTGGTAAAAAGTTCGTTTATGTTCGTTTATTTATTAAATGAACGAACATGAACAACATTTTATGTTCGTTTAGTTAAATGAACGAACATGAACAAAAGTCTTGTCCGTTTATTTATGTTCGTGAACGTCCGATTATTCGTTTGTTTATGATCATATTTATGTTTATGTACGTCTATCGTATCTTTTTATTATATACTTTTGAAATTTCCTTACTTAAAAGAAACAACACCAATAAAACACAATATTGTGTATATTTTTATAAATTTTATGTTTATTTACGTTCGATCGTGTATGTTCGTTCGTTTATGTTCGTTTAGTGTCTTAATGAACGAACATAAACGAACACGAACAACCATATTTCTTAATAAACGAACATGAACAAGAATATTTGTTCGTTTAAGTGACCGTGTTCGTTTACTTGTCCGACTAAAATTAAATGAACGAACATAAACAAGGCTCCGTTCGTGTTCGTCAGGTTCGTTTACGACCCTAATTATAAAGATTACAAAATAAATAAAAGTTAAAGTCGTAAAAAAAATTTGAGTTTGACACATTTATGAAAACACGAGAACAACCTTATAGTCTTAAGTTTTGTAAAAGATGTGCTATGTAAAACACTATTCTAGTTATATTGTAACATATACTAAAGAGCGTCACAAAAATGGCATTATTTGTTGTCGTTTTGGAAGTGGGCTCCCATCTGTTAATTCCAGCCCATTCTAGAGCTAGCTCTATCACTTCATTTTAATAACACAATTCTTAAGTAGCTAAACAATAATTCATATACTTCCAAAATAGTACACAATAATTTATATACTTCTAAAATAGTAAACAATTCGGTATCACTATTTTTTCATCGATTCATTTATATCAAAAAATACACGCGTAAAGATCTTCGGATTGCGAACAAAACGAGCTCAATTTAATAATGCTTCTGACATACGTAAATCTGGCCAAAGTAAAAAAAAACCACCGGCCCAAAATGGAAAAAAACTTTACAAAACGAACCCTCAACTTTTAACTATTTACGACTTTTTATATAATAAACTTTATTTATGAAATATATAACACATATCTACCGATTCATTCAGATAAAAAAATACCCGTGGAATAATCTTCGAATTACGAACAAAACGAGCCAAATATTGCAAAGCTTCTCAAATACGCACGATTTTATAAAAAAATGTCAAAAATGTTTGGATCCTTAGCTGGGCTTATTTTAGCCCATGTGGTCGGCTAAAATAGTAAATCTATAATATATATGGACAAAAAGTACTCGGCCAATTATTCTTTGTTACAATAACGATTGTATACCAACAAATTGTTAAAACATACCAAAATATCGAAAACACACTATTATCGAAGCTAAATATCTTTCGACATTATGTTAGCCCCCGCCGCAACGCGCGGGCAATATGCCGACTCGTATTTACTATTTACTATTTAGTTTCAGTGGTTCAACATCAAGGGCTTAATAGTACATGGGCTACTAAAGGAGTTGTACTGAAACGTTTTGGGCTGTAAAATCAAAGACACTCCCACCACCTTAAACAAGGTGCATCCGGCCCAGTTTGATCTTTGTTATTTAAACTTTTTTAAAATCAAAGACACTGTAATTATACAAGAAGTTTGAAATATACAAAAAAACCACACATGAATAAACATAAGGGCATGTTTGGTATGGTGAAATTCAAGGAAATGAAATGAAGCCCATAAATGAAATTCATGGAAATGAATTGTCAGGGAATTTAAATAATAATTCCACTGTTTGGTAGCAGATAGGAATTGACCCAGAAATTAGTTAAAAATCAATTCTTTTGTTTAGTAACAAATAAAATAGAAATAAAAAGGCTGATATATATTGCTAAACTTCAAATGTTATCATCCAAAACTAATTATACATGTAGCATCAGAAGTACACAAAAAGCACATGTGTGTGATCAACTGCCACTTCATTATCAAGGGGGTCTTGAGTCATTTCTGTACGTATAAAGTTATGCATCAAACAACAAGCGATAATGACACGTGGCATCGATTCAACTGGATGGTATGAATTATCACGCAAGATAGCCCATCTGGCTTTGATCAAACCAAAACATCTCTCAATAACATTCCTTGTTGATGAGTGTTTCTTATTATATAACTCTTTAGCTGTCGTAGGCGGATTAGACCAATCATTAAGATGGTGGCGCTGACCGCGAAAAGGAGTTAAAAAACCTTCACCATTTGTGTAACCAGCATCACAAAGGTAATAAGTACCTTTAACAAAACATGTGAATTATAATCAGTATGTATGAGTTTCCACATGTAGTTATATGTATGATATGAAACATACAGCGAGGTATTTTAAGACCATTTGGCCTACTAATAGCATCACGACAGCACCTCACTATCTGCTGCTAAACCCTCCCATCCGGCCAATACATAAGAGAACACGAGGTCTCTCGTGCATACCCCAAGTACATTGGTACAAATCTTACCCTTTCGTGTCCGATAAGGTTTTCTATCATCAGTTGGAACCCTCACTTTAATGTATGTTTCATCTAATGCTCCAAGACAACCCTGGGAAAAAACACAATCAATGTCGTATACATATTATTGTTTTAATATTAGTAAATGTAACTAACCTTAAACCATTTCCACCTCTCATCCATTTCATTATCAGGCACTCGCACAGGTATCTTGTAGAAGTCCTTGTGTAGTCGACAAACTGCATCTAAGACTATCTTAAAATTCCTACTTATAGTTTCACCGGACCTTTGGAATCTATTAACTATAATTTTGTTTTTCTGATTATGTGTGAGTGTGTCTAAGAACATCGCTACTTGCTCATCTACCAACATGTGCTTGCTATTACATAACCCTCCTTTACTTTCAAGGAATTCACAAAGTCTTTTAAATGCACGTCTATTCATTCTAATGTTAACCATACTTGTAATGTCCACTTATACACCAGCACCACATAGATGGCAAGTCCTTTTACTCCAAAGTCATTTCTATACTTTTTATCGAATATGGTAGACTACGAGCTTATGATTAATAAGCAAACAAACCCTCCTAAACCAAACGAATCATAACCGGAAAGTTATTTTGAAGGTTTCTGTGTGCAGGCTTCAAGAGCAGCCATCGAATCTTCGATTCTTTGTTGCGCCAATGATGATCTTGCCATCTACAACATACAATTAAGTGCACACGCAATTAAAACTAGTAAAACAAAATTCATAACAAACATGTAACAAAATTACATTAACAATATATATTAACAATTAGGTTCAACAAGATGTCAAAATAACCTCATGTTTCAAACTTGCAATTCGAGATCAGATGGACAATTTACAAAAAGTCAAAGAATCTTTAATTTGTTGTTATATATAACAAGTTGTTTGCAAATGCTAAAAAAGTCAAAGATTGTAAGACTACAATTAACTATGTTCATGTTGTATCTTATGACAAAAAATAAAATTAAACATCTAGTAGTCAAAGAGGAAGAATTACTCACTTTTATTAGCAAAGAGAAGGTGTGGGAGGGTCTCTATAGAAGGAATCGATGGGCCGACGATGGAAAAGAAGCAAAGTAGAAGATCAACAAAACCCCCAAATAGGCTAGGGTTTCACCATTTTAATTTTTTGGAGGAGTGTGTAAAATGTGTGTGAGATGTGTGTACTATGCACATGATTTGCCTATTTATATTTTTGTTCTTTTTTTACAATCTAATTTACAATGAAAAAAAAGACGGAGTAGACTTTTACAAAGAGTTCATTTCAATACCAAATGGTTGGGAAAACAAAATACAAAGGATCCAATTCTTAGGAGTTACAACTCTCCGCTTTTTTATTTTTGTGGCGTACCAAACATTAGAAATGAATTGATTTCCATTTCTTTATCCTTAACTCTTTGTACCAAACATGTCCTAAATGATATCCCTTACCAAATTCTTGATCTTGTCTATCAAACTTCTTCCAAACTTGAAAAAAGAACTGAACTTTATAGGAGCGACAAAAAACACGTAACATATACACTAAAAAGTTAAATGAAAAAGTGTCGTGAATAATGTTGGAATTTAGTCGACCAACAACCCGATTACTAGAGCGAAACTTCGAAACAAGAAACACACACAATAGCAGCAACTTATATCACGACAGAAAAGAAGAAAGAAAAAGAGGCACAAGGTATAAACCTTAATCGAATGATTAGTATTGAAAGAATGATGTGAAAAATCCCCTTCTCCTCACCTCCTTTTATAAAGATGCGGGGGGAGAACAAACCCTAAAACACATGGGCTGGACTTGGGACACAAGTTAACCCATGACAACTTAACACTTGACTACCATGGACTTTTGCTAAAATAAAGACTAAACTCAACAATTTCCACCTTAGGCTTTAAATAAGCCTACACCAACATTCAGCAACTCCAAGCAATGTTGTAACTTGAGTCCAGGTACCACCTTCGTTAAGGCATCCGCAGCATTATATTCAGTACCCACCTTCAGAACTTTAACCGTCTTTGCTTCCAAGACCTCTTTGATAAAGTGATAACGCACATTGATGTGCTTAGTCCTTTCATGAAAAACATGATTCCGCGATAAGTGAATCGGGCCCTGATTATCACAATTAACTGCCACAGTGTTAAGCTCTACGCCTAACTCTTCTAAGAGTCCCCTTAGCCAAATAGCTTCCTTCACAGCCTCCGTAAGGGCCATATACTCCTCCTCTGTAGTTGAAAGAGCCACCACGTCTTGTAGCATTGCCTTCCAGCTTACAACACATCCCTATACTAAAACTGCGTAACCAATGATAGACCTACCTTTATCCAGATCCTTAGCGTAGTCTGAATCAACAAAACCTGTTACGTCTACATGGTTGCCACGATTTTTCCATACACCAAACCCACGTTTATAGTACCCCGCAAATATTTCAAAATCCACTTCACTGCTTTCCAATGATTTTTACCCGGATTCGCTAAATATCTACTAACTACACTTACCGCATACGCTATGTCTGGCCTCGTGCACACCATCAAGTACATTAAGCTCCTAACCGCATTTGCATATGGTACCTTACTTATCCTTTCAACATCACAATCCCTAACCGGACAATCCTTCAACGACAGCTTGAAGTGCTCACCAAATGGCATCTTAACCGATTTCCCATAGTCTATTCTAAAATTATTCAAAATCTTAGAAACGTACCCGGATTATGACACCCTCAGAATCTTACGACTCCGATCCCTGATGATCTCCATACCAAGAATCTTCTTTGCTTCCCCGAGCTCTTTCATGTCGAACTCCTTTTTAAGCAAAGACTTGGTAGACCCAATCTCAGCCTTGCTCTTACAAGCAATCAACATATCGTCTACATATAACAATAGATAGATATACTCACCTGGTGCATAACTCCTATAATATACGCAGCTGTCGTAACTGATACGCTTGAACCCGTTGCTCATCATGTACTTATCGAACCTCTTATACCATTGCCTAGGTGACTGCTTCAAACCATAAAGGGATTTCTTTAACAAACATACCTTGTTGCCTTGTTCATATCCCGGTGGTTGCCTCATGTAGATCACTTCTTCAAGATTTCCATGTAAAAATGCCGTCTTTACATCAAGCTGCTCTAGCTCATAATCTTTACACGCAGTCAATGCAAGTATAACCCGAATAGATGTGTGTCGAACTACCGGAGAAAATACTTCATTGTAATCAATACCTGCCCTTTGTGTGAATCCACGAGAGCCACCACCTTGCCATTGTACGGGATGGGCCAAGCTTTAAACACCTTCATCCCTTCTTTTTTTCTTGAACAACCAGTTCAGCTCACCAGCTTTTGCCCACTGATGATCTAACTAACTCCCTGGCTAATTCTTTCTTAAGAGATCCATCTCTTTCTTTCAGAGCAGCTTTCCACTAGAACTGTCTTCACAGCAACTGGCCTCTTGGTATGTCAATGTTCATGATTATCTTCTTCCTTTGCTGGCAACAAAGGCATAAGCACCCATATTACTCATCTTGAAACCTCAAAGTTTCGTTCTTGTCCTTAGGCTCTCTATCGCGAACCAAACTGAAATTGTAAAATTCTGGTGGCTGATCGTTTCTTGATCCCTTGCTTCTTCCTCACGCCATATTTCCTGTCTATCTGATCTTCCTCAGGCGTATGATTATTTAACCTTTGCAGTTATACCTTAACCTGTAATTCCTCAACAGACTTATCATCTGCACCAGAATTCTTCAACGTGTCTTTGTACATGACACTTTCATTAAAGACCACGTTCCTGCTAGTGACTATTTTAGGTGATTCATCATCAAGCCTATATAGTCTGTACCCCTTCACACCCTCGGGATACCCTAAAAGAATGCATTTTACCGCTCTCGGCTCGAGCTTACCTTGTTTATCATGTAGATATGTGACACAGCCAAAAATCCTCAACATCCCATAATCACTTGGATGTCTCGACCACATCTCCATAGGTGTCTTTTTCTCAATCGCTCTCGATGGTGACCATTGATAAGATATGTAGCCGTACATGTCGCTTCTGCCCAGAAGGTCTTGGGCAATCCAGACTGAATTAATAAACAGCGTACCTTATCCATGAGAGTTCTGTTCATACGTTCTGCTACCCCATTCTGTTGCGGCGTCTCGACAACTGTCAAATGTCTAGCAATCCCACTCTCAATGCATAACTGCTCAAACCCTCGGTTACAGAACTCAAGACCATTATCTGTCCTCAGCTTCTTAACCGTCCTCCCAGTCTGATTCTCTACTAACTGCGTCTACTCTTTAAACTTTCCAAATGATTCATGTTTGAACCTGAGGATATAAACCCATACCCTCCTTGAATAATCATCAACAATAGATAAGAAATACCTCTTACCTCTCAATGATTCCACCTGAGACGAACCCCATAAGTCTGAATGAACATAGTCTATCACTCCCTGAGTAGTGTGCCTTCCTACACTGAAACTGACTCGATGCGACTTTCCCAGAACATAATTCTCACAAAAATCGAGCTTACCTAGACTTTTCTTGCCAAACAGCCCCTGCTTTTCCAGCACCTGTTGTCCCGCCTAGCTGATATTTCCCAGTCTTTTGTGTCAAACCTGCGCATGACTGTCTTTTTCTTCAACACTAGCATTAAGATCACCTGCCATTGCATGGCCATCCAAAGAGTATACGCAATTATCCCTTCGTATTCCGGATAGAATAACCCTGGAACCATTAATCACCTTGACTTTGCCCGACTGCAATTTTACGGTATATCCCTCTTTTTCAAGAGTTCCCAGTGATATCAAGTTTATTTTTAATTCAGGAATATACCTGACATTGCGTAACACAAAACTGGACCCATCTTTCAGTTGTACCCTCACCTTGCCAATACCTCTGATCTTACACTCCCTGTTATCACCCAACTGTACACTGCCCCCATCGTATTCCAAAAAATCAAAAAATATATCTAACCTAGGTGTCATATGGTATGAACATCCTAAATCCATGATCCAATCTAGCAGAGCCTGTGCCTGTGCGCTCATCACCATCATCACCTTAGAATCGTCATATGTCTAACCACTAGAGCTTGGTTGCTCATCTTTCTTGACGTAACCTGTTGACTTCTTGCGATTATTCTTTGGACAGTTTCTCTTCAAGTGATCCCCAGATTGGCAAATATAGCACTTGAGTCTTCCACCTCGAGACTTCGATCTTGACCTTCCCCTTGACTGACGCGAATCCCTACGATCAGTTCTTCCCCTCACATATAACCCTTCACCATCATCCCCCTTCGTCTTATATCTTTCTTTGATTTCCTTTAAATTTAGTGTGGCCATCACATCCTCCAAAGTTAATTCTTCTCGTCCATAAGGCAAGGTATCCACAAAGTGTTCGTATGATGCTGGTAAAGAAGTGAGTAATAATAAAGCAAGATCTTCATCCTTGAATTTTACCTTAATATTTGCTTTAAGGTAAAGGTATCCACAAAGTATCCACAAAGTGTTCAATAAGGCAAGGTATCTACAAAGTGTTCAATAAGGCAAGGTATCCACAAAGTGTTCAATACCACGACAAAAAAAAGAACCACCAACAGAACAACCGATCTTCAATAAAATAAAATAAAAAACCTGTCGACTAACACCTGCCGCTCCCCGTCGTTCAAGATCCGAACAACAGAAACCCTTCTTGATCGATCCTAGATAACCGGTAAAACTCGCGAACCAAAGCTCTTGATACCACTTATTGGAATTTAGTCAACCAACAACCCGATTACTAGAGCGGAACTTCAAAACAAGAAACACACACAATAGCAACAACTTATATCACGACAGAAAAGAAGAAAGAAAAAGAGGCACAAGGTATAAACCCTAATCGAATGATTAGTATTGAAAGAATGATGTGAAAAATCCCCTCCCCCTCACCTCCTTTTATAGAGATGAGGAGGGAGAACAAACCCTAAAACATATGGGCTGGACTTGGGACACAAGTTAACCCACAACAACTTAACACTTGACTACCCTGGACTTTTGCTAAAATAAAAACTAAACTCAACAAATAACATACCGAGCGCTCTACTTGTGAGTCGTGTAATATGGTGGACATTGTCCAGTGAGATTTTAAACCTGAAACCATAAGATATAAAAAACTACATCAAGTCGGTGCCAAAGTCATTTCTACTCACAGAGGATCAAGATAAATAGATGTAGAAAATTTCAAATCATTTACTTATTAGTGGGTCAATTTGGTGTGCTTGTCTCACATATAGGTCAAACAAATTATTTTTTTTCTAAGCGGGTCACATGTTCAATAGGGTGAAAGTCTCCAAAGTGTTTCTAATGCATACAACTCTTAAATCTTATATTCAAAGATTGGATTCTTATTTTAATAATATTAGGGTCAGTTTGTTTATAGGATATGGAATGAAGGAATGGAATCAATCTTTGATCGACATATTTGTTTGCCAGAATTCTAGCTATCTCGTGTTGCAATAACTTTCCATCCATAATAATATGCAAGAGACATTCAAGAAGTTACCCATTGCATATGAAGCAATGCATATTTTTAAAGAGCATATCCAAAAAGAGTTTGGGATTTCACTCATAAAGAGTTGCAGTCTAGGGTACATGGAAAGCTTAGTTAACCAATAAGAATTCAAGGCTTTCGACGTTTGATTGGCAACCTGATGTAACACATAAAACATAACTACTTATTTCTAAATAACATTTCCAATAATCAAGTTCCAAAGCAACTTTCTCCTGATAAAGACCAAATTATAGTTTTTCTTCCTTCTTAAATCGTCATAGATAAATTAAATCCTTAAAAGAAAATATTTAATATAAATAATAGTAACAATAACAACAAATGAAACCTATTTTTCTAGTTACTCGTGTCGAATTGATTTTACGTATGAGCCGTAAATCCAATGGACAACATTAAAATCCAAATTGTTTACAGCTGATAAGAAATAATTTAGAATGGATTAAGAATAAGCTTGGAGTTGCACCAGATATCGAACCAGCCACCGCCTTTTAAACTAAAGCAACCTCAAAAAATTAAGTTTAGAAAAACTGTGAAAACTAGAAGGGGGTTGAATAGTTTACACGTTCGTTTACGTTTTAAAAGTTTGCTTACAAAATATTTAGATTCGAGTTGTATGTTTAACAAATTCACAATATGAACAAGCAATATAACAATCTAAACTAAAGGTAAATAACAATGACAATAATATGAAGAGAAAAGGAAAGGAACAATCAAACCAAGACGCCAAGATTTTATAGTGGTTCGGCTACGAAGCACCTCTTCGCCCTACTCTACTCCCCGAGTATCCTACTCGAGATTTCACTATGTCAACAAGATCCCTTTAGGCGGAGAAAGCCGTTTACACCTCGCTTACGTTGTTTTTCGACACTAAGCTAAATGTCGGGTTCTAATCTTAGCTAGAATCAATCTACCACTTCACAATCAATACATAATCACTAGATCTACACTATCGGATTTACACACAATCCGAATCACACAAATACACAAGATAATTACAATAAAAATTTGGTACTTAGAAGATGAGAGGAGAGATCACTAAATAACAATTCGTTTCTTGGCGAATACGAATGTTCTTCTCTTTCACTTGAATGAGAAAGAAGAGATGAGAAGAAGAGATTAGATCACTTGAAACAAGATCTAAGAATATTAGTGATCAAGAGATTTAGAGAGAGAAAGAAAATTTTTAGAAAGAGAAAGTTATCTGAAAATTTCATACAAAGAGGTCTGATTTTCTGCAAGCAATGGAGCAGTATTTATAGGTAGGAAAATCCAACGGTCACTAGGGCCGGTCCGAGCGGTCCCAGATATATCTAGGGGCCGCCCAATAGACTACGCTCCCTTTTTTGTCTTTTGTGGGGAAGGTTGTATCTGGTATGGAACCTTCCATTTTGGGGAAAATTTTGAATTTCAAATTTTAAGTTTTTAATAAAACTTTTTTTATTTAGAAAATATTTTGTATAATTAATTTTGTGAAATTCTTTTGTAAAAATGTAATGGATAAGAGAAAAATATTTTCTTGATCACTAACCATACTTAAAGATTTATTTGTTCATACCTTAAGTGATTACTAATCTTAGAAATGGAATTTTACGATTAATAATTTGTAAACGTTTAATTTTATCGTAAATGTTTTTACATTTTGTTATTATCAAAACATTGAGAGGTCGAAAAATATAAATAACGTTTTTAGACATTATTTGTATTAACAATCTCCCCCTTTTTGATGATGACAAAATATAAACTCATTTTGTATAAAATTAAAAGTTACAAAATTATTAATGAGTTTTATTCCATTTCTTCCCCTTTTTGTCAAATTCAAAAAGGATGGTCGTCGAGTAGTTGTAGAAAGAAAGAAGTCGACGATATCAAGACTCCCCCTTGATGTATGCTCCCCCTTGTTCGGGGCACCAAGGATCGATCTTATGAGAATTGTTTGCTACAAGACAAAGTTAGAGGTACAAGTGCAAGACAAATATCTTTTAATCATAACATTGAATTCAAGTCATCCAAAAGAGAGTTTCATTCAAAAATCAAGAAACTCATATAATAGCAAATGCAAGTAATACATTCATAAGATAGAACTAGAGCTAATATGAGAAAAGACAAATTCATACTATATTTGTAAGAATCATTACAATATAAAGTAGATAACTATGAAATAGAGACATAATAAGGCATAGATCTACACTAGTGTATTATTAAAATGTAGAAGATGCCATAATCAAAAGATAGATGGTCGATTATTTAGGTAGATTAACCATATAAGAATGATTAATTAAAGAGGGAAAATGAGGGGGTTGGTGACACATGATTTAGAGGGGTACGAGTTTGAGGTATGAGACGGGTGAGGAGAAAGTGAATGAAGTTGATTTCATTTCTCAAGGAGTGGAATTGGTGTCTAGAAAATTTGAAACAATGACAAAAACTTGAGTGAAATTCAACTTGAGCATGAAAAGGAGGATGAATTGGTTGCGGTGGTGATGAAGGTGGTGCATGAATGTAGGTATTGGATGGGTTAGTGTGTGAATCAAGGATGGTGGAAATGTTGTGAAGTTGGTTGATCATTTGATCTCTTAAGGGATTGTATGATGGTGGTGAAGGAGATTATAAATAGACTATTGAAGGAAGTGGAGGTGAGTCTTTTTGGGAAGAAGGTGATGATTTTGGAGTGGATGTTTTGCGTTTTCATACTTGTCTTACCGACATTATTAGTTTTCTAGAGAAGTTGGAATGGTGGTTTGAGTAAGACATTGATGATGAAGGAGAGGGGGATGAAGAAAGTGAAGGTGGTAGTGAAGTATGAGAATTGGATGATTTAAATAATGGAAAAGATAGGATAAAATGGCAAAGCATGGTTTGGATAGAAATGGATGCAAGAGATGGTTTAGCTAAACAGGGAAGTGCCAGCTTGAGGATATAGGTAGGAGGGTCAAAGATACAGAAAAAGAGGCAAACTTAAAATTTTCGTTCCCTTTGGCGGCGGTCCCATATTATCAGGCGGTCCCAAATATATTAAGGGGGCGCTGGGTATTTATGGGGGCCGTTTTCTGGAAAAATGAAAATTTCCAGTTTTTTCTTTTCTTAAATCTAATGATTTTGGCATCTACCAAATTCAAGAATCAACTAATTCAAGCAATAATATGTGGTCCTAAACTAGCATACAAATCATTTAGCAAGTAGTAGCATTGTTCGCATGTCACATTCATAAAATTTTCTAATCATAAAGCGTTGATAGGATGATAAAATGGAGAGAGTCATCTAAGTCAGATGTAGTTGTCATTTGCCATTCCTAGACCTAATAATATATTAAAAACATAATGTATTAAATAAGAAAAATAATAATAATAATCTCTAATAGTTATGCCAACATGTTCACTTCTGTTTTCCACCCATCATGTTCTTAAGAGCTTGTCCAATTGACCTTAACCCTTCTCGGTGAGCATCTCGTTGTTGAGTTTGAAGATTTATAGTTTCGGAGAGATAGGTGTTCAAGTTATGACTTTCATGAGGAGGGTTTTGACGGACTCTAGAGACAACATTAGACGAGGAGGAGATGTTTTGGGACGGAGAGGAAGAATTGGAATGAAATGATTCATAATCATTTTAATTAATGGTATCATCCAACGGACGAGATGAAGATGGATGATTTAAAGTGGTGGAGGAGGAGCTAGCATTTGATTCACGAGGTCTTTTCTTGCCATGATCCGATCGCGTCTTTCGCTCATAATGAGGAGCGAGAGGATGCATGACTCGATCATGTGAGATGTAGTGATCAATTGCTAACTCTAGAAAGACGTATACAACATGTTTGAACAATCTAGTTAAAAGCATTCCATAAGGTAAGAGTTCCTTAGGTTTGTTTCGAGTCTTTTCCATTCTTTTGAGAATGAAAAATGCTAGATTGTATCGAGTGGAGGTTTCAATGTAATAAAACATATGACAAAGACATGCGGAGACATGATCCTTATGACCTCCTAAGCAAATGGCATTTTCACGAATGATATCAACCCATGGTTTCATATGAGGTTGAATTCCGCGAGTTAAGATTTTGCTTTTGTCGACGACAACGGTTTTCTTGTTTTTAGTGCGAGTGACTTGACCTTGTAGAGGAATTTGAATGAAAGACTTGACAACATTTGGAGAAGGAGGAGTGGTTTTATAACGACCTTTACTCGAACACTTATTGACAAGTAATCGAGTGACCACATGTCAGTGTGTGACACTTGACCTTTGAACTGTATTTTTAAGATTTGACCGAATTCCTCAAGACTGAGAGAGAATGACTTACTTTGTATAACAAAGTTAACCACAAAACGACATGTGGAGTTATAATAAAAAATTAGTTGACTATAGAACCCGAGAACAAAACGAGGAACAATTTGTTCATTTATGTTCAACAAACAATCAAAATCAATTGATTCAAACTTAGCACGGATATGACTCATGTTTTCAAGGTTTTGACTCACAACCATACCCTCATGAAAGTATCATTTTTCAAGACTTGCAATTGTGTTTTGTAAGGGTTGATTAAATTCATTTGATATGAGTGGAATGTAGTTTCGGGTCTTTTAATGATCTAGTCTGGTAATTCGAGGCATTGTCACCTAAAATAAAATAACCAAAATCATATTTTAATTTCTTATACTTGTATTGATATTTTTAAGTTCGTGCCTAGTGTGTGCCTATATGCGACAAATGTGGAGTAACGATTAACTCGACCTAAACATAAAATCCTAAGAGTTAATCCAAACGCTCCTTAGTTTGATTTTGCTCATCCAAACATGTAGAAAAATACATATGAATTATGTATCTCGACTTTTGTTCATGAGATCATTATGCATGTGTTTGAAAACGTTTTTAAGTTGTATTAACAATGCATAATAACAATTTTATTATGTTCCTAACGTGGGTGATTTGAAAACAAAAATTGAGGTTTTGGTTCGAAATCAATTTTTCGACAAACTCACTAATGTATGCAAATCCTATGTCTACGGGAAGCATATTAGTTATACATTGTAACCTAGTAGTCCTAATTATACAAAATTGAATGAAAAATGAAAAATCTCCAATTTTAATTTTTAGTGTTCATCATGAACCCTAGACTCAAATTGAAAGAAAATAGACGAAATGACTTACAATTGATGATCTTTAAGATGTTAAGAGTGATTATTGGTGTTGATTTGGTCTTTAATTAGTGTTTTAATGGTTGATTTTTAGTTTTGGGTTATTTTTAGTCGTGTTCGTCCCTGCAGAGAAGAAGGGGTGTGTTTGGTTTAGTGATTTGAATTTTTTTGACTAAGTGAGGAATATACGAGTTTTCTGATGGCGGTCCCATATAGTCAGGTGTTCCTAAATATATTGGGGGGCCATCGAGGATATGGGGGCCGCCCTTAGTGAGGGAATTTGGACTTGGTTTTGACGAAAATTTTACAAGGAAGTGTGACATTTTAATTTGCATTTCGTGAATTAAAAGTACTTAAAGTGCTTCGGATGAAGTATTTTAAGTTGTCACGACACGGAATGGAATTCAGACTAGAATTGAGATAGAAGAAAGAGAAACGGACTAGTACGATTTATGAAATGTGTTCCATCATTCCTAAACCAAGACGTAGATAGTTAAATGATTCGCGTTTAAGGGGTTTCGTAAGAATGTCAACGATGTTGTCGACGGACGGCACTTTTTAGATTGAGATATGTCCTTTTTGGACATTATCACGAAGAAAGTGGTGACGTATTTTGATGTGTTTAGTACGAGAATGTTACATCAGGGTTTTTGCTAAGGTCAATCGCGCCTTTATTGTCGCACATGACCAGGACGTCGTCGAGTCGAACGTCGTAGTCTATAAGAGCTTGTTTCATCCATAGTGCTTGTTGACATGCCTTTCCGGTGCTTACGCATTTGGCTTTGGTAGTGGATATAGCAAGAGCAGTTTGTTTCTTCTAGAACCAAGATGTCAAACAACATCCCACGAACGTATAAATACCGCTAGTGCTCTTTCGGTCCACATAATCTTCCGCATGATTAGAGTCGGCATATACTACTGTTTCTATGCTGGTCCCCTTAGGATACCATAATCCTAAGTGCGTAGGACTTTAATGTATCGGAAGATACGCTTAACCGCTTCAAGGTGAGAGGTTTTGGGAGCCTCTTGGAAGCGTGCACAAAGGCAGACACTAAACATGATATAGGGCCTACTTGCCGTTAGGTATAATAAACTACCTATCATGCCTCGATACTTGGTACTATCTACCAACTCACACTCTTCGTCTTTTGTGAGTTTGGTATCAGAGGACATAGGGGTTTTCATTGGTTTAGATTCTTCTAAGACAAATTTCTTAAGCATTTCTTTAATATATTTAGATTGATTAAAGAAAATACCATCTCCAATTTGTTTTATTTGTAGTCCAAGGAAGAAGTTAAGTTCACCCATCATGCTCATCTCGAACTCGTCATGCATGATTTTGGCAAATTCATCACACATGTCTTGACAAGTCAAGCCGAATATAATGTCATCGACATATATTTGAACGATGATGAGGTTTGAACTTTTCTTCTTAGTAAAAAGAGTGTTATCTATCATTCCCATTTTATATTCATGTTTAATAAGAAAAGCTTTTAATGTGTCATACCAAGCTTTGGGTGCTTGTTTAAGATCGTATAAAGCTTTCTTTAATTCATGATCCAGTTTTTCAAAGTCAATGAATCCTAGAGGTTGTGCCACGTATACCTCCTCATTGATAAAACCGTTCAGGAATGCACCTTTTACATCCATTTAGAATAGCTTAAAATCTAAAGCATACGCATAAGCTAATAGTATCCTAATTGACTCAAGTTTAGCAACTGGGGCATAAGTTTCATCATAATCGATGCCCTCTTGTTGATTATAGCCTTGAGCAATTAACCTAGCCTTATTTCGATAAACAATACCATTCTCGTCTAACTTATTTCTAAACACCCACTTAGTTCCTATGATTGTCATATTCCTAGGTTATGGAACTAACTCCCAAACGTCGTTAGCAATGAATTGATTTAATTCTTCTTGCATAGCGACTATCCAACTTTCATCCACTAAGGCTTCATTCACATTCTTAGGTTCTATAGTTGATATAAAACAAAAAAGTTACTTTGGTTTTGGTTTCCTATGACATTTTCTAATGGATGGTTCCTAGATTCCTTAATATTGAATATTTCATCAATCTCTAAAGTTTCATCCTCAATGTCATTTTCTAGGTTTTTCTTTTCGGTAACCTTAATTGCTTCTTCTTCATCTAAGTCATCATCCACCAAGGGTGATGTCTTAGAGGGTGGAGGAGTTTCATCGAATGTCACGTTGAGTGATTCTTCGACTTTCCTAGTATGTTTGTTAAGGATGATGTAGGCTTTACTATTTTGCGAGTAACCTAAAAAGATACCTTCGTATGACTTTGGGTCAAACTTTGTAAGGTAGTCTTTAGTGTTTAAAATGAAGCACTTTCTTCCAAACACTCTAAAGGTAAGGTAATCTTTAGTGTTTAGGATGAAGCACTTGCTTCCAAAGTGTTGGGGTTTGGGTGGGTGGGGGGGTGGTGGTGTGGTGGGTTTACATCTAAAATAATTCAAGAGTAGGATCCTACCTCTCAAGATTTCATAAGGTGTTTTTCCTAGGATGGCTCTAATTAGAATTCGGTTAAGTATATATGTTGAAGTATCTACGGCATTACACCAAAACTTTTGGGGTAATGATTGTTCGTTCAACATAGTTCTACTCATTTCTTGAAGTGTCCTATTTTTCCTTTCAACCACGCCATTTGATTGAGGAGTGCGTGGAGCCGAGAAGTTATGAGTAATACCGTTGGCATCACAAAATTCTCCAAATTGCACTTCATTATCAAATTCTCTACCGTGATCGGTTCTTATTGACACTATTGTACATCCTAGTTGATTTTGGATTTTCTTACTAAATATTTTGAATTGATCGAAGGCTTCGGTTTTATCCTTAAGGAATCTAGTCCAAGTATACCTAGAGTAGTCATCTACTATGACTAAGGTGTAACGGTTTCCTCCGTAACTCCGTACGGCGGATGGACCAAAAAGATCCATGTGGAGAAGTTCTAAGCATCTAGTCGTTGAGACTAAATTCTTAGCTTTGTGACTAGCGTGAGCTTGTTTTCCAATTTTGAGCATCACAAAATATTGATTCAAACTTAATCCTAGGTAAGTTTCTAACTAATTCTTTAGAGGCTAACGATTGAATGAGACGCATATTCGCGTGACCTAATCTCCTATGCCACAAAGTGGAATTTTCATCAATCGTTGCTAGACAAATTTGATCCTTAGGCTTATTTCCTAACTTCATCACGTATAAGCCTTTCTTCCTAATACCTCTACCTATGACTTTACCATTCCTAGTGATTTCACTATCATGTTCAAAGAAGTTACCTTTTTTTTATAACAACCTTTATTGTCACATATTTGTCCTATACTAAGCAAGTTAAATCCTAAGTTATCAACATGTTCTACATTATCTATTTTGAGAGAGTCATTAGAAATCGTACCTTTGCCAATGATGTTACCGCGAAGATTACTACCAAAAACAACATTACCTCTATTGTATGCCTTGTAAGTGGAGAAGAGCTTTCGGTTTACCCGTCATATGATTGGAGCATCCGCAATCGTCCTTGATCCCATACATTGGTTCTAAGTCGACTCCCAGGCAATCTTATTTATATAGAGACAATAACTCAAACATTTGGTCCCTAATATCTCATGGGTCCAAAGTTGTTAGTGCCAAACATCCCTTGCATTTGATGCAATTGGTTAGGATGTGAGAATGGAAGACACATTTTTCCTGGCATTTAACTTGTCGTAGAAAGTTTTTTCCAAGTACAGGAAAAGCCATGAGGTTGGTTTTTGATGACGCAACATAGTCTTCTTGTTGCGGTGTTTTAGGACGAGAATAATTATTATTGACTCTTCTAGGAGGTGGAGTTTTTGATCTAAAGTTTTGTTTTGAAAATCCAACTCCGGGTTTTGACAATGGTTTATAAAATTGTTTGACTTCATTGTCACTAGCTACCGGAACTTTAACTTTGTTTACAATTATGTGTTTTGGTCTAGGACCCAAAATAGATTTTTGAAAAGAAACACTTTTCTCAGATATTGGTGTCTCTGGTGGCGGTCCCTTATTTACTTTGGGGGCCGCCTGAACATTAAGGGGGCCGCCCATGTTTATGGGGCCGTCCCTATTTAAGGGACCTCCATCAGAGGACGCCTTTTTCTGAGTTTTTACAAATTTTTTCCTTTTTCCACTAGATGATGCATCAAAATGAATTAAACCCTAAACCTAATTTATCACCGGAGTGTTTTTGATTTCTTAGCATTTCATTCAAGCAATGTGTACTCTTTTAAATTTTATTTAATCTAGTGGATTCATCTTTGAGTTTTTCATTCTCAATTTTGAGTACATGACACACTGCACATTCGAGATCAACTCCCTTGTTTTTCTCGAATATGGATAATTTATCTTTTAGTTCTCTAAGCTCATTTTCTAAGTTATTTCTAGTGGCTTTTAGTCTTTTGTTTTTAGTGATTATCTTTAGACTCATTTTACATAATTTATCATATTCATTGTCTAAAGTTATATCATCAATTGATGAGTTTTCATCACTAAAGTAAGAGGATTCGGAACATACCTCACTTGATGCATGAGCTACAAGACATGTTTCGTCTTTGACCTTCTCATCATCTTCATCACCGCTATCGCGTCCAAGAACCTCCAATAATGGCTCTTTGGTTCTTGTCCTTTCGGTGATTTGGACATTCTCCAAATAAGATGATTCGGGTCGCCGCATCTAAAACATTTTCTATCATTTTTACCGGTCTTGTCATCACGGCTTCTTTGGAACGTCTTTTTTTCGTTCCGAGGTTGTCTCATGAATCTACCTCTTCTCTTAAAGAATTTCGAAGTCTCTTATCGCCATGGCATACTCTTCATCTTCACTCCCAGAAGTCGAACACTCTTCACACTAGATCTTTCTTAAGCCTTTATGCAAGAGATTTTCTTTCAACTTTGCTTTGACAAATTAGGAATCTTTTCTTGATGATCATCTCAGGGACATAGAGGTTTCCAATGAGCTCATCAAGAGATATGATGTTAAGTTTTTTGATCGTTCAATTTCCATGACATTTGCCTCCATTTAGTATGTAAGCCTAAGAACTTCCTTACTTAGTTCTACTAGAATAACCTTCATCCAGAGCTTAAGACTAGTAATAATAGTATTTCTAGCAAAAGCATTATCTATAGATTCGTCTTTGGAAATGACGAATTGTTCATATTGTTGGACCAAAAGGTCGATCTTATTATCTTTGACTTGACTATTACCTTGATGGGTGATTAACAAGGTTTTCCAAATTTCTTTTGCCGTATTACACATGAAAATTCGTTCATATTCTTTTCTAGGCAAAGCGTTGTAAATAACCATTTTGGCTTCATTATTTTTTGCAAGCCTTTTCTTAAGATCATCCGTTTGTTTTTCAAAAGGGATAACCTTATCAAGTTTGGTTTCCGGATTTTGAATAATAGATTAAAAATCGCCATTGGTAATAACATGCCAAAGATCTAGATCTTTTGATTTAACATATGTCTCGAATCTATTTTTCCAATAAATAAAACTATCGCTTTCAAAAAGTGGTGGTCTTTGCATAGATTGCCCTTTTAGATATTTGTCGGAATCCATAGATCGATCCAAGCTTTAAAATACAATATATTTTAAAAATCTTGAGTGACCTTGCTCCTGATACCAATTATAGAAACTAGAAGAGAGGGGTGTTGAATAGTTTTACCGGTTAATTAGCGTTTTAAAAGTTTGCTTATGAAATAGTTTGATTCGAGATGTATGTCAATCAACCAACAATATGAATCACAACTAAACTATCTAATAATGCAAGTAATAAGTAAAGAGATAAAGAAAGAAACGATCAAACCAAGACACCGAGATTTATAGTGGTTCGGCAACGAAGCACCTCTTCGTTCCTACTCCACTCCCCGAGTACTCCACTCGAGATTTCACTATGTCAACAAGCTCCCTTTAGGCGGAGAAAACCGTTTACACGTCGCTTACTTTCTTTTCCGACACTAAGCTAGATGTCGAGTCCTAATCTTAGCTAGAACCAATCTAAGACTTCACTAAGTCTTCAAACACTCACAAGATCTACACTCTTGGATTGACACACAATCCAAATCACACCAATATACAATCTACACACTTGGATCTACACTTGATCCAATTAATACAACAACACAAAATAAATCTAATGAATGTTTGTGATCTTGAAGAAGAGAAGAGAGAAAGATCACTTGATAACAATTCGTATGTAGAAGAATACGATTGTTCTTCTCTTGCACTTGATTAGAAGGTGAAGAAGGGAGGAAGAAAGAATTAATCACTTGAAACAAAATCAAGGTATGTTAGTGATCAAGATATGTGTTTTAGAAAGAAAGGAAGAAGAGAGAAAACTAGATCTGATAGAATTTTTGGCAAGAGGAAGTCTGATTTTGAAATGGGTGGCCCAGTATTTATAGGGGACAAAAAAGTAGCCGTTGCTGGTGGCGGTCCCGGCGGCCCCTTATATATAAGGGGGCCGCCACTAGACTCCGCTCCCTTTTTTGTCCTTTTGTGGTGAAGGTTGTATCTGTTATGGAACCTTCCATTTTGGGGGGAAAATTTGAAATTCAAATTTTATGTTTTTAATAAAACATTTCTTTTAATTAATAAATAATTTGTTTTTATATTTTTATAAAAACATTTTTGTGGAAGTATAAGATTTAAGAAAAAATTATTTTCTTGATCACTAATCATGTTTAATGATTTGTTTATCCATACCTTAAGTGATTAATCATAGAAATAGAATTTTATGATTATTAATTTATAAACGTTTAATTTTATCGTAAACGTTTTCACATTTTGTTATTATCAAAACATTGAGAGGTCGAAAAATATAAATAACGTTTTTGGACATTATTTGTATTAACAATCTCCCCCTTTTTGATGATGACAAAATATAAACTCATTTAGTATAAAATTTAAAGGTTTATAAATTATTAATGAGTTTAATTCTACTTCTCCCCCTTTTTGTCGAATCCAAAAAGGTTGATCGTCGAGTTGAGTAGAGAGAAAGAAGTCGACGATTAAAGACTCCCCCTTGATGTAAGCTCCCCCTTGTTCGGGGCACCAAGGGATCGATCTTACGATAATTTGTTTGCTACAAAACAAGATTAGAGGTACAAGATTCCCAGTATGGTAGTACTGCTTAAGTTTTTAATTGTTGGAAGTTAATACTGCTCATTAATACTGCCTCTACTTGGTTAATACTACTCACGTCTTATTTAGTACTGTCAAAAGATTGATAGTAGTGACAGATTAGAGACAGATTAGCGACAGTTAAAGCGTCACTAAATAGTACGGGAGGAAGGAGTATCCAAAATAGTGACACATTAGTGACAGCTTAGTGACACTAAAAAGTGTCACAAATGAAATGGGAGGAAGGAGAACTCGAATTTGTAACAGATTAGCAACAGACTAGTGACACTAAAAAGTGTCACATGAAGGAGAATACAAATTAGTGATGAATTAGCGACAGCTTTGTAACAGATAAAGTGTCACTAACAATATGGGAGGAAGGAAAATGAAGATTAATGACAGATTCATGACAGTTTTGTGACAAAAAAAGTGTTGCTAATTGGTAATTACTTAGTATTGCTTATTAAAAAGTTAGTACTAGCAATATTTAGTACTGCTACCTTATTAAGTTTGTACTGCTAGTATTAAAAAGGAGTTTGGTTAATACTGCTTGTGCTTTATGGATTTAATATTGCTAGCTTTATTCTATAACAGATAACACACATGGTTTGGATCTCAAATTGAACAAAATGCTTCATTTAAAGGGAAGCTAACAGGTTATGATTTCACATGTTCTTAAGTGATTTAAAGGCTCGTATTTTTGGATTTCTTAGATTAATTGATTACGAAGAAGGTTATTTATCACTTATTTGAAGTTAAAGTAGAGTTTTTCAGATGCGTGTTCTTATCATATCTTAAAGTGGGTGTTACACTTTAAAGATAACTTATTCATGCTTAGAAATGATGTGACAAAAACTTGACAAATCTAGCAAAGGTGTGTGATTTACAAACTTATGGTGCTCAATGCGCACATTTCTATCACTATAAGGAGTTACATTGTTGTGCTCAGTGTCTCATTGAAGATGAGGATTTTGTCAAGAGGTTGCGATCTACTTATACTTTGGTCTTGGTATGAGTTTGACGTCACGTGGATAGTACAAGATATAAGATACAAGTTTGGGTTATTCTACTTCAGCACCAAGTTCGTTATACTTAATTTTCTTCATCGGTAATCATTACATAGAGCTTACAGAATTGAAGATTCAAGAAATGGTTAACATATGGGTTTCAGGGGAAGCTTATTGTTAAAATGTTTAACCATTTACATGCGTCATTGAGGTGAAGGTTTTTACTACTGCTAGTTATTATTACTACTGCTAATAGTTTTAAGTTTCTGACTAATCAAGTCATCTTTCTTATTATTGCTTAATGGTGGTAATTTGAGAGTTAGAAGGCTTTGGATTAGAAGTGTGATATTGGTTTGTAGTGGTCAAGATCAAAGTTTCTTATATTTATATGTCCCCTATTGGATTATGACAAAAAGGGGAAGAAATATTAACAGGTTACAACTTATAGATCCTTCGTGGTATAGTTCTATTCTTTCATATATATTAGCTTCAAGGGAAGAAGCTCGTGCATAATTTGTTTCTCATTATCAACTAGGGAATATTATTGGGAATTAATTTGAGTTGAAAAGACAAAATATATGAAAGAAAAGTGACTTAAAAGACAAAGGAGGAATTCTTCAAAGATGGAAAGATAACAAAGATTTCCTAGAAGATAATTGAAAAAGTTAGGAAGATTTTTTTATCTTCCTAAATAGTTATCCTTTGAAACTAATATCTCTAGTATATAAAAAGATATAGGTCATTAGGTTAGGTTTACAAGTCGGTGAGATTCCATATGTACCTAACATAATGTATTAAGTGTGTATTCCAGGCATAGAGATTAATACGCCATATGTTAGTTTAGCCTCAAGGATCTTATGATGTCACTATTATAGTTTTATTTGATGTAACAGTATTATCTGATCAAATAATATTACCGGCTTGAAATGTTTGGTAAAACCTGTTCATAACTGTTGTTCTTTATGTATTAAATCCGCGTGCAAAAATGTTAATCACTGTTATTATATCCTAATGGCTAAAACGGTCCCTAGAAGATTATCAACGTTTCTTTAATCTTCACAGTAACCGTCTTTTTGAACTCGGGGTAGTCTTAGTGTGAAAAGACTTTCTTTTGGCTTTCCCCAACTCACAAGAAGAGCAAAGATGATCTTTAATGAATTTTAATTTTGGAAGACCAGTCACAATATTATTCTTCGAAAGCAAGTTGATGGTGTTGAAATTTAGATGTGAGAGACGACGATGCCATAACCATGCTTGTGATGATGTGGCTTTAGCCATTAAGCAAATTGGATTGGGAGTGGATGTTTCTTGAAGAGTGATGGAATACAGATCTGTGCCACGAGATCCTGTGAGAAGATCATTTCCCTTCAAATCACGGATGTAACATGTAGACTTCCGAAAAGCAACTTCCAAATCCGCATCACAGAATTGACCGACGGAGAATAAATTATGATTTAGCCCTTCGACGTAATAAACCCTTTTGATAGTTATAGTTCCTTGAACCAAATCTCCATAACCAAGAATCGGTGCAATTTGATCATTTCCAAACTTCACCGTGCCCAAAAATTTCTCCACAAAATTAGTTAGAAGTTTGAGATTTCCCGTCATGTGCTTTGAGCACCCAGAGTCGACGATGAATAGAATTATCTCTACGAGCTGCAAAAGAATTAGAAGACAATGGAGTATTGGACAGAGTGGAACACCTAGGAGTCATAGGTTCCAAAATATTAGCAGTTCTAGATGCATTTCCTAGAGGCTTACAAACCATTGGGTTGGACATTTCCTTGTTTATAGTGCGACTTAGATCCATTTGTATCCGGATGGTGTAAACTTAGGATACCACCAACTACATGTCTTACTAACATGCTCATATAGCTTCCTAGTTGTATGTTTAGGTTTCTGGTTAGTGGAATCTGAAGCAACTGTTCTCTTAAGGGGTGTTGCAACAGATTGGTTCACAGTTCGTTTGTGTTCTCTAATGCTAATAGGCACAGCCATGGGCATTTTAGTCCTAGAATTCACGCCATTAATATAATGAAGAACACACATATCATGATTATCATTCAGCACACATTTTCCACAAGTAACACAAACAAAGTTTACATTCGAGGTCTTAGCATTCAAACTGTCATTACACGCAGTTATAGACGTTTTATTATCTGAAAACTTAAAATTCCTACGGTGGTCTTCTAATTCTTGCTTCTTTCCTTGACTGTTGTTAGGCATGACTCTATCTTCCAGTTTATTGCTCTTAAGCTGTGGTCTGCTAACACTAGTAGTGGGAATTACTCCTGTAGAGAAAGACGCGCGTTTGTTAGTTTTCCTAATGTCTTGAGGCAACTGTGGTGTTCTAGTTTGATTAGGCTTTGTGTGCACTTTATACATTCCTGGAGCAATCACATTTGTGTTCTTTAAAATTGACTTTATATTCTGAGGCAAAATCTGTGCAGTGACCGGTTTCAAAAAATCATTTGACACATTATTTTTGGTACCTGACTTTGATTTTGAAAAATCTTTCTTTTTAAGAGAATCTAAAAAAATAGCCGGTTTTCCTAAAATTGATTGTCTTTGACTTTTAAAAGCATTTGGTTGTCGAATAATTGATGATTTTTCAAACTTAGTTTCCACAGATTTTCCTTTCATCTTTTCAATGAGTTTCTTCAACTCACTTATTGCAATTCCTTTGTCTTGTAATTGAGCTTTCAAGTCTTGAATTTCAAAATATTGTTCATGTTCTTTCAGAAATTCATTTGACTAATTTTC